>CM051265.1:22492552-22672730 GCA_027921565.1 Artemia sinica | reverse complement strand
ATTGAATTTTAGGAATAATGGCTTTATTATATCAGTTCGATGGGTTTTGTCCTTAACCAGTGGCCTTAAGTTCGTCAAAATCCTAGAGAGGGGAGGAGGAGGTTAAAGTTGGGAGTCCAATTGTTTCCCAAATTCAAATGAAAATGACTGTGAAAATATAAAAAATAAGCCAATTGAGTTCTTTAAAGGCAAAGATATACGAAACGGAAAACGGAACCTGTTTCTGTGGATACGTGAATTATTGCAGGCCTATCTTTAGTTTTGACAAGGTTTTTTTTTTGCAGAAACTAAATCAATTTTTAGCCTGGGGGGGGCAAAATGTGGTCTAGAGGAGGCAAAGTGGAGTCTGGAGGGGGCGGTTGCCCCCCTCCCCTGCCACCATAGCAAATTGAGCCCCTGGTCTTTACTATTCACTGAGTTGATACCTTTTCAAACAGTTCGTGGTAACGAACTGTAAGTAAGTAAGGACCGAGCCCGCTCGGCTCAATGGTTACCGAAAACTCTAAAAAACGAAATTTTGAGACCAATAGATACATCAAAAGAATCAGATTTTAATTTTGATTTCGAATATATAAGTTTCATCAAGTTCAATTTTACCTATCAAAAGTTACGCGCCTGAGAAAATTTGCTGATTTTCGAAAAAGGGGGAAAGACCCCCTAAAAGTTATAGAACCCTTAATGAAAATCACACCATCATATTCAGCGTATCAGAAAACACCTATTGTAGAGGTTTCAAGCTCCTATCTACAAAAATGTGGAATTTTTCCATTTTTTGCCAGAAGAAAAAGATCACGGATGCGTGTTTATTTGTTTTTTTGTCATGTTTTTTTTTCTTCAGGGGTGATCGTTATCGACCCCAGTGGTTCCTAGGAATATATCGTAAGAGAGCGCTCCATTGGAATGGAAAATTAAAAAGTTCTAGTGCCTTTTAAAGAGACAAAAAATGGAGGGCAAACTAGGCCCCCTCCCGACGCTCATTTTTTTTCCCAAAGTCATCTCCGATCAAAATTTTGAGATAGCCATTTTGTTCAGCATGGTCGAAAATATTATAACTATGTCTTTTAGGATGACTTAATCCCTCGGAGGAGGGCTGAAAGTTTATGAACTTTACCTAATGTTAACATATATAGTATTGGTTATTGGGACCCTGCTCAATGGTAACCCGAAACTCTAGAAAACAGTATTTTGATACAAATAGATACATTCAAAAGAATCAGATTTTAATGCTGATTTCAAATATATAAAGTTTCATGCAAGTTTAAAAAAGTTTTTAGTAAACAAAAGTGTAAAAGTTATAGAACACTAATGAAAATCACACATCATATTCCGCGTATCAGAAAACCCTACTGTAGAGGTTTCAAGCTCCTATCTACAAAAATGTGGAATTTTGTATTTTTTGCCAGAAGAAAGATCACGGGTGTGTGTTTATTTTTTTTTTTTTTCCCAGGGGTGATCGTATCGACCCAGTGGTCCTAGAATATCGTGGGAGGGCTCATTGGAATGGAAATTAAAAAGTTCTAGTGCCCATTTTAAGTGACCAAAAAAAATGGAAGGCCATCTAGGCCCCCTCCCACGCTCATTGTTTTCCCAAAGTCACCTGATCAAAATTTTGAGATAGCCATTTTGTTCAGCATGTTCAAAAATATTATAAGTATGTCTTTTAGGATGACTTAATCCCCGAAGTTCCCGGGAGGAGGGCTGAAAGTTATGAACTTCACCCAATGTTAACATATAGTATTGGTTATTGGGAAGTATACAGTACAGACGTTTTCAGGGAGATGGTTTTCCGGGGGGAGGGGGGGCCCGCCCCCCCCGAAATCTCAAGATTTTTTTATTTTTCCCATAATTTTCTGATTTTTCTCACAGATTAATGGGTTTGAAGGATTTGGCCCCCCCGAAACAAATTTTTTGCCCCTCCCCCCGAAACAAATTCCTGCGTACGTGCATGGTGGTCGGGGTTTATGTAGAAGAATCTTTCAATGAAGGAAGTTTTTTCATGGGGGAAGGGACATTGCTATGAAGGGGATGCCGGACTTCCCAGGCATTATTTAAAAAAGAGATGAGAAATTAAATATAAAAAAACAAGTTTTTCAACTGCAACAGCAGCAACATCAAAACTTTAAACGAACAAAAAATATTAAATATATGATTGGGTTCACCCCCTAGTCAATACCTCACTCTTTAAGCCAGAGATTTTTTAGTACTTTCATAAGAGCTATTGATTCTAATTAACGGCCTTTGTGATTATTAGCGGTCATTTTTAAGAATTGGAACACAATTCGAACTTTCGCTTAAAAGAGCAAGGTATTGACTAGGGGGCAAACCCCCTAATATACGTATTACAAATATATGAATATAGAAGTTCGTTACGTAAGTTAATTCGTAAGTTACGTATATTTATTACTAATAAAAACGTTCGTAAATAAAATGAAACAAGTTTCGAGAAAGACCATTTAACCGAATGAAAGTAAATTAATCTGAAAATTTCGTTTTAATTATTCATGTACTGTGAGCCAAGATCAAAACCTGCATTTTATTCAAAAACGTTTCAAAAAATTAAATAAAAAAACAAGTTTTTTTTTAACTGAAAGTAAGGAGCGACATTAAAACTTAAACGAACAGAAATTATTCCGTATATGAAAGGGACTGTCCCCTCCTCAACGCCTTGCTCTTTACGCTAAAGTTTGACTTTCTCACAACTCTATTTTTTTTAAACCATAAAAACTTTAGCGTAAAGAGCGAGGCGCTGAGGAGGGGACACAGCCCCTTTCATATACGGAATAATTTCTGTCGTTTTAAGGTTTAATGTCGCTCCTTACTTTCAGTTAAAAAAAACATGTTTTTTTTATTTTAATGATAATAAGGATCCAAATTCGTAGGAATCGCCTAGTTGCAGGAGTGGTAGCTTGCGTTTCCCGGCCGTGGTATATAGCACTGGGAGTTTTTGGTGGAAACAGCTGAATAAATGAAGATGGACGAATGGCTGAATAATAGGGAAAATGGGCGTGAAAATGATAAAGTCAGTGAGGGGGCTTGAAATGTTCGCATTGAAGCCTTTTGGGAGAGATCACCAGTTCGTCACAAGGAAGCCAATGATAGGACTAAAGAAGCTTGTAGGAAAACTTTTGAGAGCGTTTTTTTTTTTTAGTTTCATCGTAAGGACCCTTATGCAGAGAGACATGTATTTCTATTTCTCAAATGCATGCTTGAAATATTGAATGATCAATAACCTTCAAGTAAAAAAAAAAAAAAAATCAAGTAATTGAGTTCAAGAGATTTATACGCGCCAGTTTTCAAGTTTTAAAAATGAGGTGAATAGTGCTCATGCCCGTTATGACAACAGTTTGTCTCGCTTTTTTTTGCTCTCCCTAACTAGTAGTGTACGATATATAAACTATCATGTACTAATGTACTAACTCTCATGTACGATGCATATTGAGAGACATCATTCTAAAGATTACAGAGGTCGTGACTTCACTCAAAGATTCTAAAAAGTGACAGGTACCAGCCCTCTTACCCACAGAAGACGTTTGAAACATGCATAATATTTCATTTTCGAAAAGCAATGCAAGCATTTTTCGGTTCTTTGGTCCACATTGCGAGCAAAAAAGCTATCTGGTCAAAGTGCGCTTTTTTTGTGTGTCTTATTTTTAGATCTAGAATTTTTTTTGTTTGCTATGTTTTTGTTAGCTGTTGTTTTCTTTTCTAATCTGGAATAGAAATATCTTATTTGAAAAGAGCATATTTTTTCGTCTCTATTGATCTTTCTATGGCCTAATCAGTAAGTGTCTGTAGCACTAGAGATAGCCCGTTTATAGATATTTTAAAACTGTTTTAACAATTACACAAAGTGGTAAAACAAACTAACAAGCCTGACTAGCTCAGTAGACACAAGCATCCGATTCTATGTCTTTTTCTGGTTCTTTTTCTTTTTCTCGTCAGTAGAAAATAAAATATTGAATATCATATGTCCTTTTTAATTAAAAGTTGTCAACTCTTGCATTTCAATGAAAAAAATCCACAATGAACTTTGAAAAATCAAGAGAAATGTAGCTGTGACAAGGTAAACCACGACAAAACACTATTGAAATATTCCAACTCTTGCATTTCCATGAATTAAATTCAAAATAAACTTTGAAAAATTAAGAGAATGTAACTGTGACAAGGTAAATCATGACAAAACACTAGTGAAATAATCCATCTCTTGCATTTCAATGAAAAAAATCCATAATTAACTTTGAAAATCAAGAGAATGTAACTGTGACAAGGTAAACCACGACAAAACACTACTGAAATAATCCAACTCTTGCATTTCAATGAAAGAAATTCAAAATGAACTTTGAAAATCAAGAAAATGTAACTGTGACAAGGTAAACCACAACAAAACACTACAGAAATATTCCAACTCTTGCGTTTCCATGAATTAAATTCAAAAAGAAACTTTGAAAAATTAAGAGAATGTAACTGTGACAAGGTAAATCATGACAAAACACTAGTGAAATATTCCACACTCTTGCATTTCAACGAATGAAATTCAATATGAACTTTGAAAAATCAAGAGAATGTAACTGTAAAATGGTAAACCACTACAAAACACTACTGAAATAATTCATTTCTTGCATTTCAATGAAAGAAATTTAAAATGAACTTTGAAAAATTAATAGAATGTAACTTTGACAAGGTAAACCACGACGAAACACTACTGAAATAATCCAACTCTTACATTTCAACGAAAGAAATCGAAATGAGCTTTGAAAAAATCAAGAAAAAATGTAACTGTGAAATGGTAAATCATGACAAAACACTACTGAAACAATCCAACTCTTGCATTTCAATGATAGAAATTCAAAATGAACTTTGAAAAATTAAGAGAATGTAACTGTGACAAGGTAAATCATGACAAAACACTAGTGAAATATTCCAACTCTTGCATTTCAACGAATGAAATTCAATATGAACTTTGAAAAATCAAGAGAATTTAACTGTGAAATGGTAAACCACGACAAAACACTACTGAAATAATCCAACTCTTGCATTTCAATGAAAGAAATTTAAAATGAACTTTGAAAAAATTAAGAGGATGTAACTGCGACATGGTAAACCATGACAAAAACACTACTGAAATAATCCTTCTCTTGCATTTCAATGAAAGAAATTTCAAAATGAACTTTGAAAAATTAATAGAATGTAACTGTGACAAGGTAAACCACGACGAAACACTACTGAAATAATCCAACTCTTACATTTCAACGAAAGAAATCGAAAATGAACTTTGAAAAAATCAAGAAAATGTAACTGTGAAATGGTAAACCCTACGACAAACCACTACTGAAATATTCCAACTGTACTAGTCGATTACGTCACTCTATGCCCATATATGGACCTCCGTCAAGACCTCCTGATAGGCTTCTACCGAGTATGTAATCGATTTCTCAGAAATCCAACTGTACTAGTCGATTACGTCATTCTATGCCATATATGGGACCTCCGTCATGAGCTCCTGATAGGCTTTCTACCGAGTATTATAATCAATTTCTCAGAAATCCAACTGTACTAGTCGATTACGTCATTCTATGCCCATATATGGAGTCCCCGTCATGATCTTCTGATAGGTTTCTATCGATTATGTAATCAATTTCTCAGATAAATCCATTTGTCTTAGTCGATTAGGTCATTCTATGTCCATATATGGACCCCCCGTCACGACCTCCTGATAGGGTTCTACCGATTATGTAAGCAATTTCTCAGAAATCCATTTGTCCTAATCGATTACGTCATTCTATGCCCATTAATCGATTACGTCCATTCTATGCCCATAAATGATCGGATCAATAAAATTCAAAATCGATTACGCAATCAATTTCTCAGAAATCCACTTCCCCTTCGATTACGCAATTAATTTATAGAAATCCATTTCCGCTAGGAAGGCTATGCCCATATATGGTGCCCCCGTCACGAGCTCATGAGGTTAGGCTAGGTTACGCAATCAATTTCTCGGAAACGTGTTCTCCTGGAGATTCCATGCCCATATATGGTGTGGGATCGGGAATGACAGCACAGGTGTTCTCCCAAAGGACTCTATGCCCAAATATGGACTCCCGTCGGCATTAAACTAAATTGTAGATGGCAGCAGGGGTGACTCGTACGAGCTCATGAGACCTTTTCTACTGACAGCCATTAAGTTCCGGCTCGGAGGTATTACTACATTACTACTGTCGACACAAGAGTTTTTTCTTATCTGACCTTTGAACTATTTTTAACGAAATAGCCTTACGTAAAGGAGTTTTGGTTAATATGATCTTTTGAAATATTTTTACAAAATGGCTACATCAAATTTTTAACGATGTATTTGGGAAAAAAGGGCTAGGGGGGGGGCCAGTTGCCCTCCGATCACTTTTGACTCTTAAAAAGGCCACTAGAACTCTCGATTTTCAATCGAATGAGCCCCCTTTGAAGTTTTTAACGACGACCCTATCTATATGAAGTGTCTCTGGGAAAAAATAAAAGGAGTGTGGGGGAGGCTAGCTGCCCTCCAATCACTTTTGACTCTTAAAAAAAGTGAATTACAACTTTTAATTTTCAATCGAATGAGCCCCCTAGGAAGTTTATACGAGCATCCCTTTCATAGCAACCATATATCTACCCCCAAGGCATAATTTACAACGCCTACCCCCGGGCCTGGGGGGCTCTGTCGACAACCGAAGTTCTTGTTATCTGAACTTTGAACTATTTTTAACAAAATGTCTATCTAAAAAAAATTATCTGATGCATTTAGGGTATGGAGGAGGGAGGGGGTTGCTAGTTGCCCTCCGATCTATTTTGACTCTTAAAAAGAGAACAAGAACTTTCAATTTCCAATCAAATGAGCCCTCTCCGGAGTTTATACGAAGAACTGTATTCCCCCTAGAGTATTACTCATAACACATGCCTCCGTGCCCTGGCGGGTTGCGTCGACACAGGAATTTTTCTTATCTGTCCTTTGAACTATTTTCAATGAAATGGCTATTATAAAAATTTTTATCGGATCGGCTTTGGGAAAAAAGGGTGTGTGAGGGGGGGGGATAGTTTGCCTTCGGATATCTTTTGACACTTAAAAATTGAACTAGAACTGAACTAGAAGTTCATTTGAATTTCTTTCATTGAAATGCAAGAGTGGATTATTTCAGTAGTATTTTGTCGTGGTTTTACCTTGTCACAGTTACATTCTCTTGATTTTCAAAGGTTAATTATGGATTTTTTTCATTGAAATGCAAGAGATGGATTATTTCGGTAGAGTTTTGTCCATGGTTTACCTTTTCGCAGTTACATTCTCTTGATTTTCAAAGTTCATTGTGGATTTCTTTCATTGAAGTGCAAGAGTTGGAATATTTCAGTAGTGTTTTGTTGTAGTTTACCTTGTACCAGTTACATTTTCTTGATTTTTCAAAGTTCAAAGTTCAGTAGTATTTTGTCGTGGTTTATCTTGTCGCAGTTACATTCTCTTGATTTTTCAAAGTTAATTATGGATTTCTTTCATTAAAATGCAAAAAGATGGATTATTTCGGTAGAGTTTTGTCATGGTTTACCTTTTCGCAGTTACATTCTCTTGATTTTCAAAGTTCATTGTGGATTTCTTTCATTGAAATGCAAGAGTTTGAATATTTCAGTAGTGTTTTGTTGTAGTTTACCTTGTACTAGTTTACATTTTCTTGATTTTTCAAAGTTCATATTGAATTTCATTCCTTGAGATGCAAGAGTTGGAATATTTCAGTAGTGTTTTGTTGTGGTTTACCTTGACACAGTTACATTCTCTGCTTTTTTGTCAAAGTTCATTTTGAATTTCCTTTCGTTGAAATGCAAGAATTGGAATATTTCAGTAGTGTTACATCGTGGTTTACTTTGTCACAGTTACATTCTCTTAATTTTTGAGAAAGGTTTTCATTTTGAATTTCTTTCATTGAAATGCAAGGGTTGGAATATTTCAGTAGTGGTTTGTTGTTGGTTTACCTTGTCACAGTTACATTCTCTCGATTTTTTCAAAGTTCATTTTGAATTTGTTTCATTGAAATGCAAGAGTTGGATTATTTCAGTAGTGTTTTGTCGTGGTTGACATTGTCCGACAGCTACATTCTCTTAATTTTCAAAGTTCATTTTGAATTTCTTTCGTTGAAATGCTAGAGTTGGAATATTTCTTTAGTATTTTAGTCATGGTTTACCATGTCGCAGTTTACATTCTCTTAATTTTTCAAAGTTCATTTTGAATTTCTTTCATTGAAATGCAAGAGTTGGATTTTTTCAGTGGTGTTTTGTCGTGGTTTACCATTTCACAGTTACATTCTCTTGATTTTTCAAAGTTCATTTTCGATTTCTTTCGTTGAAATGCACGAGTTGGAATAGGTTAGCTAGTAAAACATTTTTCCATGTTTAAGTTAGGTTAGGCTAGGTTAAATTATCATGAGCGCTCATGATAAGCTAACCTAACCTAACTAAAGCATGGTACAAAGTCGACATTGGGGGATTAAATTAGGTTATGTTAAATTAGGTTAGGTTAGGTTAGCCTACGTACGCGCGCGTGCGTAGGCTAACCTAACCTAACTTAACCTAACCTAACTTGATCTAGCCTAATCTAACCTAACCTAACCATACTCGCCGGAAAATCCCCCCATTTCGACTTGTACCATGCTTTAGTTAGGTTAGGTTAGCTTATCATGAGCGCTCATGATAATTTAACCTAGCCTAACCTAACTGAAACATGGAGAAATGTTTATTAGCTAACCTAAACTAACCTAACCTTAGCTAACCTAACCTAGCTTAGCTTACCTAACCTAACCTAAACCAAACACCAACTCAGGCATGTAAACATTAGATTTAGAAATAGAAACAGATAAAGATATGCACTTTAGACATTCAAACCAACAAAGACAAATTCTTGGACTTGTAAAAAACCAACCCAGATACAAAACATTAGTGAAATATTCCAGCTCTTGCTTTTCAAACGAAAGAAATCCAAAGATGAACTTTGAAAAATCAAGAGAATGTAACTGTGATAAGGTAAACCATGACAAAAACACTACTGAAAAATTCCAACTCTTGCATTTCAATGAAAAGAAATCCAAAATGAACTTTGAAAAATCAACAGAATGTAACAGTGACTAGGTAAACCATAACAAAACACTACAGAAATATTACAACTCTTACATTTCAAAGAAAGAAATTCAAATGAACTTCAAAATCAAGAGAATGTAACTGTGACAAGGTAAACCACGACAAAACACCACTGAAATATTCCAACTCTTGCAATTTAAATTAATAAAATTCAAAATGAACTTTGAAAATCAAGAGAATGTAGCTGTGACAAGGTAAACCACGACAGAAACACTACTGAAATATTCCAACTTTTGCATTTCAACGAAAGAAATTCAAAATGAACTTTGAAAAAATCAAGAGAATGTAACAGTGACAAGGTAAACCACGACAAAACATTATTGAAATAATTCCAACTCTTACATTTCAACGAATGATTTTCAAAATGAACTTTGAAAAATCAAGAGATGTAACAGTGACAAGGTAAACCACGTGAAAAACACTACTGAAATATTCCAACTCTTGCATTTCAACGAAATAAATTCAAAATAAACTTTGAAAAAATCAAGAGAATGAACAGTGACTAGGTAAACCACATCAAAACACTACTGAAATATTCCAACTCTTGCATTTCAATGAAAAAAAATTCAAAATGATCTTTGAAAAATCAAGAGAATGTAAGTGTGATAAGGTAAACCACGAGAAAAACTACTGAAATATTCCAACTCTTGCATTTCAATGAACGAAATCCAAAATGAACTTTGAAAAATCAAGAGAATGTAACTGTGACAAGGTAAACCACGACAAAACACTACTGAAATATTCCAACTCTTGCATTTAAACAAAAAGAAATCCAAAATGAACTTTGAAAAATCATGAGAATGTAACTGTAACTAGGTAAACCACAACAAAACACTACTGAAATGTTCCAACTCTTGCATTTCAATGATAAAAAATCCAAAATGAACTTTGAAAAATCAAGAAAATGTAAGTGTGACAAGGTAAACCACGACAAAACACTACTGAAATATTCCAACTCTTGCATTTCAATGAAAGAAATCCAAAATGAACTTTGAAAAATCAAAAGAATGTAACTGTGACAAGGTAAAGCACTACAAAACAAGACACTACTGAAATATTCCAACTCTTGCATTTCAGCGAAAGAAATTCAAAATGAACTTTAAAAAAAACAAGAGAATGTAACTGTGACATGGTAAACCATGACAAAACAATACTGAAATATTCCAACTCTTGCATTTCAATGAAAGAAATCCAAAATGAACTTTGGAAAAATCAAGAGAATGTAACTGCGACAAGGTCATGACAAAACACTACTGAAATATTCCAGCTCTTGCATTTCAATGAAAGAAATTCACAATGAACTTTGAAAATCAAGAGAATCTAACTGTGACAAAGTAAACCACGACAAAACACTACTGAAATAATCCAGTTCTTGCATTTCAATGAAAGAAATTCAAAATGAACTTTGAAAAATCATGAAAATGTAACTGTGACAAGGTAAACTACAACAAAACACTACTGAAATATTCCAGCTCTTGCATTTCAACGATAGAAATCAAAATGAACTTTGAAAAATTAAGAGAATGTAACTGTGACAAGGTAAATCATGTCAAAACACTACTGAAATGTTCCAACCCTTGCATTTCAACGAAAGAAATCGACATTGAACTTTGAAAAAATCAAGAGAATGTAACTGTGACAAGGTAAACCACGACAAAACACTACTGAAATAATCCAACTCTTGCATTTCAATGAAACAAATTCAAATGAACTTTGAAAAATCAAGAGAATGAAAGTGTGACAGGGTAAACCACGACAAAACACAACTGAATTATTCTAACTCTTGCATTTCAACGAAAGAAATCCAATATGAACTTTGAAGAATCAAGAGAATGTAGCTGTGACAAGGTAACCACGATAAAACACTACTGAAATAATCCAACTCTTGCATTTCAATGAAAAAATCAAAATGAACTTTGAAAAATCAAGAGAGTGTAACTGTGACACGATAAACCACAACAAAACACTACTGAAATATTCCAACTCCTGCATTTCAACGAAAGAAATTCAAATGAACTTTGAAAAATCCCGAGAATGTAACCGTGATAAGGTGAACCACGACAAAAACACAACTGAAATGTTCCAACTCATGCATTTCAATGAAAGAAATTCAAAATGAACTTTGAAAAATCAAGAGAATGTAACTGTGACAAGATAAACCACACACAAAACACTACTGAAATATTCCAACTCTGCATTTCAATGAATGAAATTCTAAATGAACTTTGAAAAATCAAGAAAATGTAACTGCGACAAGGTAAACTACAACAAAACGCTACTGAAATATTCCAACTCTTGCATTTCAATGAAAGAAATCCGCAATGAACATTGAAAATCAAGAGAATGTAACTGCGACAAGGTAAACCATGACAAAACACTACTGAAATAATCCAAATCTTGCATTTCAATGAAAGAAATCCACAATGAACTTTGAAAATCAAGAGAATGTAACTGTGACAAGGTAAACCACGACAAAACACTACTGAAATAATCCAACTCTTGCATTTCAATGAAAGAAATTCAAAATGAACTTTGAAAAATCAAGAAAATGTAACTGTGACAAGGTAAACCACGACAAAAACACTACTGAAATATTCCAACTCATGCATTTCAACGATAGAAATTCAAAATGAACATTGAAAAAAAGAGAATGTAACTGTGACAAGGTAAATCATGACAAAACACTACTAAAATATTCCAACTCTTGCATTTCAACGAAAGAAATCCAAAATGAACTTTGAAAAATCAAGAGAATGTAACTGTGAAATGGTAAACCACGGAAAAACACTACTGAAATAATAAATTTTGCCAACTCTTGCATTTCAATGAAAGAAATTCAAAATGAACTTTGAAAAATTAAGAGAATGTAACTACGACATGGTGAATCACGACAATATACTACTGAAATAATCCAACTCTTGCATTTCAATGAAGAGAAATTCAAATGAACTTTGAAAAATATCAAGAGAATGAAAGTATGACAGGGTAAACCATGACAAAACTCTACTGAATTATTCCAACTCTTGCATTTCAACGAAAGAAATCCAAAATGAACTTTTGAAAAATCAAGAGAATGTAGCTGTGACAAGGTAGACCACGATAAAACACTACTTAAATAATCAAACTCTTGCATTTGTCAATGAAAAAAAAAATCAAAATGAACTTTGAAAAATCAAGAGAATGTAAGTGTGACACGATAAATCATGACAAAACACTAGTGAAATATTCCAAATCTTGCATTTCAATGAATGAAATTCAATATGAACTTTGAAAAATCAAGAGAATGTAACTGTGAAATGGTAAACCACGACAAAACAACTACTGAAATAATCCAACTCTTGCATTTCAATGAAAGAAATTCAAAATGAACTTTGAAAAATCACGAGATTGTAACTGTGACAAGGTAAACCACGACAAAAACACTACTGAAATGTTCCAACTCATGAATTTCAATGAAAGAAATTCAAAATGAACTTTGAAAAATCAACGACGTAACACTACTGAAATATTCCAACTCTTGCATTTTTTTTCAAACGAAAGAAATTCAAAATGAACTTTGAAAAATCAAGAGAATGTAACTGTGACAATGTCAACCACGACAAAACACTACTGAAATAATCCAACTCTTGCATTTCAATGAAACAAATTCAAAATGAACTTTGAAAAATCGAGAGAATGGAACTTTGACATGGTAAACCACAACAAACCCAAAAAGCCAATAATTCCAAAAATACAATAAACAACAAAAAAAAACAAAAAAAAATCCAAAATAAAAAAAAATAAACCACTACTGAAATATTCCAACCCTTGCATTTCAATGAAAGAAATTCAAAAATGTACTTTCAAAAATTAAGAGAATGTAACTGTGACAAAGTAAACCACGATGTAACACTACTGAAATATTCCAATTCTTGCATTTCAACGAAAGAAATTCAAATGAACTTTGAAAAAGCAAGAGAATGTAGCTGTGACAAGGTAAACCACGACAAAAACACTAATGAAATATTCCAACTCTTGCATTTCAACGAAAGAAATCGAAAATGAACTTTGAAAAATCAAGAGAATGTAACTGTGAAATGGTAAACCACGACAAACCACTACTGAAATATACTAACTGTCCTAGTCGATTACGTCATTCTATGCCATATATGGACCTCCTTCATGAGTTCCTGATAGGCTTCTACCGATTATGTAATCAATTTCTCAGAAATCCAACTGTCCTAGTCGATTAAGTCATTCTATGCCCATATATGGAGTCCCGTCATGATCTTCTGATAGGGTTCTATCGATTATGTAATCAATTTCTCAGAAAATCCATTTGTCCTAGTCGATTAGGTCATTCTATGTCCATATATGGACCCCCCCGTCACGACCTCCTGATAGGGTTCTACCGATATGTAAGCAATTTCTCAGAAATCCATTTGTCCTAATCGATTACGTCATTCCATGCCCATATATGGAGTCCCGTTATGACCTTCTGATAGGGTTCTATCGATTATGTTATCAATTTCTCAGAAATCCATTTGTCCTAGTCGATTACGTCATTCTATGTCCATAAATGGACCCCCGTCACGACTCCTGATAGGGTTTCTACCGATTATGTAAATCAATTTCTCAGAAATACATTTGTCCTAATCGATTACGTCATTCTATGCCATAAATGATCGGATCAATAAAAATTCCCAATCGATTACGCAATCAATTTCTCAGAAATCCACTTCCCCTTCGATTACGCAATTAATTTATCAGAAATCCATTTCCCTAGGAAGGCTATGCCCATATATGGTGCCCCCCGTCACGAGCTCATGAGGTTAGGCTAGGTTACGCAATAAATTTCTCGGAAACGTGTTCTCCCTGGAGATTCCATGCCCATATATGGTGTGGGATCGGGAATGACAGCACAGGTGTTCTCCCAAAGGACTCTATGCCCAAATATGGACTCCCGTCGGCATTAAACTAAATTGTAGATGGCAGCAGGGGTGACTCGTACGAGCTCATGAGACCTTTCTACTGACAGCCATTAAGTTCCCGCTCGGAGGTATTACTACATTACTACTGTCAACACAAGAGTTTTTCTTATCTGACCTTTGAACTATTTTTAACGAAATAGCCTTACGTAAAGGAGTTTTTGTTATATGATCTTTGAACTATTTTTAACAAAATGGCTACATCAAATTTTTTTCAGATGTATTTGGGAAAAAGGGCTAGGGGGGCCAGTTGCCCTCCGATCACTTTTGACTCTTAAAAAAGGCACTAGAACTCTCGATTTTCAATCGAATGAGCCCCCTTTGAAGTTTTTACGACGACCCTATCTATATGAAGTGCCTCTGGGAAAAAATAAAGGAGTGTGGGGGAGGCTAGCTGCCCTCTAATCACTTTTGACTCTTAAAAAGTGAATTACAACTTTTAATTTTCAATCGAATGAGCCCCCTAGGAAGTTTATACGAGCATCCCTTTCATAGTAACCATATATACCCCCAGGGCATAATTTATAACGCCTACCCCCGGGCCCTGGGGGGGCTCTGTCGACACCGGAGTTTTTGTTATCTGAACTTTGAACTATTTTTAACAAAATGTCTATCTAAAAAAATTTATCTGATGCATTTAGGGTGTGGAGGAGGGAGGGGGTGCTAGTTGCCTCCGATCTATTTTGACTCTTAAAAAGAGAACAAGAACTTTCAATTTCCAATCAAATGAGCCCTCTCCGGAGTTTTATACGAAGAACTATATTCCCCTAGAGTATTACTCATAACACCTGCCTCCGTGCCCTGCGGGTTGCGTCGACACAGGAATTTTTCTTATCTGTCCTTTGAACTATTTTCAATGAAATGGCTATATATAAAAATTTTATCGGATCGGCTTTGGGAAAAAAGGGTGTGTGAGGGGGGGGGGAATAGTTGCCTTCGGATATCTTTTGACACTTAAAAATTGAACTAGAACTTTCAATTTCCAATCAAATGAGCCCTCTCTGAAGTTTATACGAGCTTCCATTTCATAAGAACCATACACGCCCCCAGGACAACACTTACAACGCCTATCTCCCGGGCCCTAGGGGGATTTTATGTTATCTAATTTTTGAACAATTTGCTAAAACTGGCTATCTCAAAATTTCTAGCGGATGGGCTTGTGGAAAAAAAGAGCGTGGGGGGCCTAGTTGCCCTTAACTCTCTTCACTCTTTAAAAAGTGAACTAGAACTTTCAATCTCCAATCAAGTGAGCCCTCTATGAAGTTTATACAAGCATCCCTTTCATAAGAACCATACATGCCCTAGGGCATAACTTAGAACGCCTTCCCCTGGGCCCTGGGGGGTTGTATTGACACCTGATTTTTTCTTATCCGACCTTTGAACTATTTGTAACAAAATGTCTATCTAAAAATTTTCATCAGATGGGTTTGGAAAAAAAGGTGTGTGTGGGGGGGGGGGGGGGGGGCTAGCTGCCCTCAGATCTCTTTTGACTATTAAAAAGTGAGCTCGAACTTTCAATTTCCAATCAAATGAGCCCTCTCTGAAGTTTTTGCGAGCATCCCTTTCATAAGAACCATATATGCCCAAGGGCATAAGTTGCCCACGGGCAACACCTGCCCACGGGCCCTGGGGGGTTGTGTGACGACACCTGAGTTTGTTATCTGACTTTTGACCAATTTTTAAACTTAATGGCTGTCTAAAAAATTTTATTGCATGCGTTTGAGGAAAAAGGGGCGCGGCGGGGGGGGGGGGGCTAGTTGCCCTCCAAATCTCTTTGACTCTAAAAAACTGAACTAGAGCTTTCAATTTCCAATCAAATGAGCCATCTCTGAAGTTTTACGAGCACCCCTTCAATAAGAACCATATATTCCCCCAGGGCATAACTTATAACACCTGCCCTTGGGCCCAGGGGGGCTGTGTCGACCCCGGAGTTTCGCTATATGGTCTTTGAAATATTAAAAAAAAGCTATCTCAAAGTTCTTATCGGATGGGTTTGAGGAAAAAAGGGCGAGGAGGGGGGGGGCTAGGTGCCCCTCCAATCTTTTTTTTGGCTCTTAAAAAGTGAACTAGAACCTTCAATTTCCAATCAAATGAGCCCTCTTTGAAGTTAATACGAGCATCCCTTCTTCATAAGACCCATATATGCCCCCAGAGCATAACTTACAACGCTTGCCCCGGGCCTGGGGGGTTGTGTCGACACCAGAATTTCTGTTATATGATCTTTGAACTATTTTTAACAAAATAACTATCTTAAAAATTTTTATTCGATGCATTTGGCAAAAAAGGGTTTGGGGCTGGGGGAAGTTGGTTACCCTCCAATATCTTTTGACGCTTAAAAAGTGAACTAGAACTTTTAATTTCCAATCAAATGAGCCCTCTCTGATGTTTCTACGAGTATTCCTTCCATAAGAACCATATATGCCCCCAGGGCATAACTTATAACCATGGCCCCTGAAGACTGTGGGGGGAGTGTCCTGCTCAAATATATAATTTCCAGAACTTTCAACTACGTTGAACAAAAGGGCTCTATCAAAATTTTTGATTCGATGTGTTTGGGGAAATGGTGGGCGTGGAACGGGTGTCGGTTGCCTTCCAATCGAATGAGCCCTTTCTGAAGTTTCTACGACAACACTTCCTATACAAAAACCTAATATGCCCCCAGGGCATAACTTAAAACCCTTGCCCTGAGGGCTGTGGGGGAGTGTCCTCCTCAAAAATATAATTTTATTTGGAAATTTACTACGCTGAACAAAATGGCTATCTCAAAATTTTGATTGGATGTGTTTAGAGAACTGGTGGGCGTGGAAGGGGCGTTAGTTGCCTTCCAATCACTTTTGACCCTTAAAAAGGGCACTAGATCTCTCGATTTCCAATCGAATGGATTTCCTTTGAAGTTTTTACGACGACCTCTTCCATATGAAGTGCCTCTGGAAAAAAAAAAACATTGGAGCCGCATGGCCTTTACTATAGGCAACGCTATAGCGTTGCCTCTGATTAGCACGATTCTGAAAAAGCTTCGCTGAATGACCCCTGGTTCTTGATGATTGAGCAGGCTGGAATAAGTCTTTGTCATCAGACTGGAGCAGTTTGTAAGTCATTATCTTATCACCTCTTCGCTGACGCTATGTTAGAGTTGGTAGCTTGAGGCACTGCATTCGGCATGCGTACTCCTTCTCTTTGAGCCTCTTTACGCATTTAGACACCCGTCTTTGGACAGACTCGAGTGACATCTGGTCTGTTTTATAATTGGCGCGGCGACACACATTCCAAATTCTCATCTTGGTCTCACCAGGCTCTGGAAGTTTGTTATTATTGCTGGGAATCTACTTGTCATTGTGCGTTTGATGAGACTGAGAGTTTGGTTCGCCTTTGCTACTGCAGCTCGGGTGTGGCAGTTGAAATTAAGGTTTTTGTCTACAATGACCCAAAATATCTTTCAGTGGTACTCTCAGAAAGTGGTTGTCTCACACCGGCATGTACTGACAGAGTATTGCCATCGTGGGTTTTTTCTTCCGGAATGGATAACCTTGCACTTATCTACATTAAACTCGAGCCTCCATATCTTGGCCCATTCGCCAAAGCTGTCAAGATCTGACTGTATTGAGGTCACACCTTGCTGAGTTCCTACAGGACCGATGAGCTTTGAATCTTCGGCGTACAGGCTAAGTTTGCCTGTAACGGTTCTTGGAGTGTCGTTAGTGAATATATTGAAGAGTGTAGGTCCTAAAACTGTTCCTGGAGGAACCCCGCTTAAGACCTCAGCTATTTTCTGAGTAGTAAGCTCTGCCGCCTTCGCCAAAAAACTCTGACCTGCTGCTTTCCTTCCCTTTAGGAAAGACATGATCCAGTCCACCACACCCTCTTCAATTCCAATTACCTTCAGTTTCAAATGAAGCCTTCGATGGCAGACTTTATTGAAGGCTTTAGCAAAGTCTAGCAAAATCATATCTACCAATCATATTATTTATGTGATTATACGAGTCAATCAGATTGGTTTCGACTAATATGCCTGGTCAGAAACCATGTTGTTGTTTTGATAGAAGGTATTTTGTGATCAAATGTCTAAGAACAGCAGTGTTGACAACACCTTCTAGGATTTTCCCAACAGCAGACGTAATATTGATTGACCGATAATTGCAAGCTTTGATCTTGTCTCCTCCTTTATGTATTGGCGAGATATGGGCTACTTTCCAGGGGCATTGGTATGACTTTGGTGTCAATAGATATCTGGAGAGTCTTGAGAGGGGCATTGCCAGTTGGGAATGAGCTTCCTTTAAGAATCGTGGACTTATGCCATCCGGCCCAACAGACATATTTGGATTAAGCTACTATAAGCCGAGATTTGAGCTCAGCCTGATCCACTGTTATTCCTAACATTTGAGTGATGATTTCGTAGCATGGTGGGGTTGGCAGAAGGGCATTGTCTGGGGGTGCGAAGACTGATGTAAACTGGTGGTTCAAGGCATCTGCAATTCCTTGAGGGTCGTTTGACTGGGTTCCATTACAAACCAGCTCCGTAACCATGTGTCTACCAGGCTTATGTGCTGAGGCACATCTCCAGAACTTTTTGGGATTGGTTTTGAGGTTGCTGCGATGGCTTCCTCGTATTTCTCTGTCAGTTCTCTGTAGAGGGCTCGAACTTTATTCCTTGTGGCTTTGAACTTTACCAGGTAATCAGTTCTGTGGAGGTCCTGATTTATGAGCTTGGACAGATTCTTTTTCTTGTTCCTGGCAATTTTCATTTCTCGTGTCCTAAAAGGAGAATTCTCGGTTTTTGTCTCCACGTGGTAGTTTTATTTCTACTGACGGTGTCTAACAACATATTTTTCATTTTCTCTCACGTGTCTTGTACCTCCATTGTTTCGACAAATGACCAATCGCACTGACTGAGCTCGTGCCTGATTTGATTGTAGTTAGTATACACATGTCTTGTTAGATTCGATGTCTTTGGTTACAATCGAAATCAGCATTTTATGGCTATGTAGTCACTATTTCCAAATGGGGGTTGCGATTCTATATCGATGAGTGACTCAGGAACATTTACCAAACGAGGTCAAGGAGTGATGGATTCTGTCCCTCTCGATATCTGGTCGGGACTGTCACTGCCAGGAACAGCGAGTGTGCTTCAAAGCAGTCAAAAAAAGACTGCGTAACCGCGTTTACTCGTATGGCCGTACCCCTCAGTCCACTCAATCGCAGGTAAGTCAATGCCGCCAACAATGACTAGATTCTTGTACTTTCAGCAAGCACCGTCGATAGACCGGCATATAGCTAATCGTGATTCCTCCAGACTCGTCGAGGTGTGGGACATATGTAAAAACTACCAAGTATAATGGGACCTCCAGGTAGGTTAATAGATATCAAAATTTGTTCTACACATGGCTCGTATTCTGACTTAATATCAATAGTGCCTACCTGAATCGTTTCTCGTACATATATGGCTATTCCCCTGCCGCCGTCCATTGCTAGGTTTGTCATCAGTCTGTATCCGGAAATCTGTATCTGGGATTCTGCCAAGTGTAGGGAGGTTCACTTTGGTTTAATTTCACAGAACGCATAAATATCAGCCTCATTAGCGGAGAGGACACATCTGACCTCCTGAAATTTCGAGGTTAGGCAATCAACATTGCTAAACACCACACTAAGTCCAGAAATTTTCTTGCTATCTGTACTAATATCTGTACTAAAAAAAACACTAATATCTGTACTAAGAAAGTCCGTCAGAAAACATAGAAGTCTCTGGGGTTACATTACTATTTATTATCACTTGTATAAACTGTACTTCGAAAATCACTACCATTTAATTGACTATTTACATAAGTTACTTCACTTGTACATCTTTTAGAGTTCCATTGCAGCCGACGGGACTGCACGAGTCAGCACCTTTTTGGAACTATAGCGTTGCCACGGATAACCAAATTGGCTTTGCCTTGTGCTCGTCTAGCCCGCAACTCCTCGTATAATTTTGCTCTTTTCTCGCAATCGGTCTTTGAAACATCATTCCGGAACTGAATCGTATGTGACCCTTTCCTTTCATGAGACTTTTGAAGGATTTTGTGTCTTGGTCTTAAAATCAGGGACTGAGAAAATTATAGGAGCAGACACCTGGGTTTCCTGATTGCCCAGACGACGGGCGTTTGAGGTGCACACATTTGGCAGCCCATAATCATTTCGCGAGCAATCTCTTGATATACAGTTTATCGCTTGTCCTAAGGGGGGGGGGGGCACCGAAGACAACAATATTAAGCTTACGGCGCTGCCGGTCCCTGTCGTCTGCAATCATGTGTCTAACTTTAGTTTCACAAGTTGCACTTCAAGGTCATTTTTCAATGTCCAAATATCTGACTCGACCAATCTCTGTACTCTGATCGAGGTGCACTGTTCGAGATTAACCAACCGACTTTAAACACTACTAAAGCTGTTATCTATATCAGTGGTTAGCTGGTCTCTTAGTTCGGCAAACGTTTCTTTCACAGCGTCCTTAACTTTAGTGTCTAGTTCCTTTACAACACAAAGAGCAGACCGGATTGGTTCGAGATTCTTGTCCATAATCTTCCTGAAATATCTTTCAAAGATGCCCCACTCGCCACTTGAGGGTTTCTTTTTGCAAAGTGGGCATTTCCACTCACAGCCAACTCGTCGTGTCATTTTAGTCAATAGAGAGTACTCTGCCTCTGACATTTCTAGACATCCAATACATATCCAGAGGCTACAGCCATCACAGTTCATAGCACATGAATCCTCATGCAAGTTCTCGTCACATGTCACGCACTTATCGGTCACTTTTTGGGGCTCTGACGAGGTCTCTATTGGTGGCATTATATCAAGCTTTGATTTTTTTTTCGGCAACACCTCTCTGTTTCAACTTCTTTGAATGTAATGTTAAAATAATGCTATGAAACCTCTTCAAAACTTTGTTTAAACCGAGATATCGTATTTTTGTATTGAGCTAAGTTAAAATAGATCCTTGAGTTTTTGCTCTTTGGCCCCTAACTTTAGTTAAAGATGTTTTTCTCCCGCGTTACAGGACTTATACATGTTGTTTTTAGAGACTTGGGTGTCTCAGATAATTTAAAGTAGCTTTTGGATTTATTCTGATTTAATCCCTTTTATTAATGTATTTGATTAAACTCTTTTGTGATCATAGCAGAAGGCTGTGATTACCCGTTAAATAGATCCAGGCCCTTCGGATATATTTTCTTTGATTGGTGGCGGGTCTTATAATTCTCTCTTATCCCTTTTCTTAGTTAAGGCAGGGTCAGTCAAAACTATAGCATTATTGAAAGATAATTCTATCTAAAAATTAATTAATCTTGAGATTTGTTTCTTTCTTAAGGACTAAGGTGGGCTTTCCAGAACTTAAAATTATTGTTAATTGTGTAGCAGTGAGAATTAGCTTAGAATCACTAGATGCTAACGAGGGGTAACTCGCAACAAGGGCTCGACAGCTATTAGAATTTTGTTCCTTTCCCCCTCAACTTGTGTCTCTTGGAACCTAAGCTCAGTGTTTACAAAAAATTTCACACATATAAATTGGAATTTTCTAGACTCTGGTTTTTGTTTACCTCCTAGATTCTTTCTCTAGTGTCTATACGGTGGAGTTTAAATTCTGAGGAGAGGTCTACTCCTTCCCAGCTTGTTCTCTTACCTCCCGATCCTTTCTCTGCTGTGTACACAGCTAAGTTAGCCGTTATGTCTATACAGACGAGCTAGGGGAGAGGGAAGTGTTATTAGTCAAGCTGATAATTGAAAGTTCTTTTCACAGTCTAGGAAAATTCAGTCAAGCGTCTTCCCTGTTGAAGTTAAAGTTGAACTAATAAGGTCAAAGGAGCACTTATTCTTGCCAAAAAAAAAAAAAATTGTAAATGCCTTGTTTCGAGTTGAATTAATAAATTTGTGTCTAATCATTTGTGGTTATTCCAAGTTCTTAGCTCACTTAAAAGCCTTTAATTTGCCTCCTCGCATCCTATTTGAAATAATGAAATAATTTGAAAAACTTGTGTGGTTGTCCTTCATCTATATCTAGTACTGGTCTGAATCGCTGTATAACACGTTGTGGTCAAAGTTTTCAATTCGCCTCTGATATGGTCGTCTTTCATCTATATCTAGTGCTGGTCTGAATTTGATGATTGTCCAATTTTCAATTCACCTCTTTTGTGAGCGCTGTCCATCTGCATCTAGTACCTTTCTGAAATGTTGTACAATTTGGGGCCATTTTTTAAATTATGGTCAACGTTTTAAATTCACCTCTTTGTATGGTCGTCCTTCATCTATATCTAGTACTAGTCTGAATTGCTTAATAACACGCTGGTGTTCCAAGTGATCAGTTCACATCTTTTGGTAACATTGTTGATCTATATCTACTACTTTTCTGTAGATATAGATCAACTGATCAACAATCAGTTGATCAGTTGACTGCGTAACCGCGTTACTCGTATAGCCGTACCCCTCAGTCCACTCAATCGCAGGTAAGTCAATGTCGCCAACAATGACTAGATTCTTGTACTTTCAGCAAGCACCGTCGATAGACCGGCATATAGCTAATCGTGATTCCTCCAGACTCGTCGAGGTGGGACATATGTAAAAACTACCAAGTATAATGGGACCTCCAGGTAGGTTAATAGATATCAAAATTTGTTCTACACATGGCTCGTATTCTGACTTAATATCAATAGTGCCTACCTGAATCGTTTCTCGTTCATATACGGCTATTCCCCTGCCGCCGTCCATTGCTAGGTTTGTCATCAGTCTGTACTAATATCTGTACTAAGAAAACACTAATATCTGTACTAAGAAAGTCCGTAAGAAAAAAATAGAAGTCTCTGGGGTTACATTACCATTATTATCACTTGTATAAACTATACTTCGAAAATCACTTCCATTTAATTGACTATTTACATAAGTTACTTCACTTGGTATATCTTTTAGAGTTCCATTGCAGCCGACGGGACTGCACGTGTCAGCACGTTTTTGGAACTATAGCGTTGCCACGGATAACCAAATTGGTTTTGCCTTGTGCTCGTCTAGCCCGCAACTCCTCGTATAATTTTGCTCTTTTCTAGCGATCGGTCTTTGAAACATCATTCCGGAACTGAATCGTATGTGACCCTTCCTTTCATGAGACTTTTGAAGGATTTGTGTCTTGGTCTTAAAATCAGGGACTGAGAACATTATAGGAGCAGACACCTGGGTTTCCTGATTGCCCAGACGACGGGCGTTTGAGGTGCACACATTTGGCAGCCCATAATGGTTTGCGAGCAATCTCTTGGTATACAGTTTATCACTTGTCTAAGGGGGGGGGCACCGAAGACAACAATATTAAGCTTACGGCGCTGCCGGTCCCTGTCGTCTGCAATCATGTGTCTAACTTTAGTTTCTCACAAGTTGCACTTCAAGGTCATTTTTCAATGTCCGAATATCTGACTCGACCAATCTCTGTACTCTGTTCGAGGTGCACTGTTCGAGATTAACCAACTGACTTTCAACACTACTAAAGCGGTTATCGATATCAGTGGTTAGCTGGTCTCTTAGTTCGGCAAACGCTTCTTTCACAGCGTCCTTAACTTTAGTGTCTAGTTCCTTTACAGCACTAAGAGCAGACCGGATTGGTTCGAGATTCTTGTCCATAATCTTCTGAATATCGTTCAAAGATGCCCCACTCGCCACTTGAGGGTTTCGTTTGCAAAGTGGGCATTTCCCCTCACAGCCAACTCGTGGTGTGATTTTAGTCAATAGAGAGTTACTCTGCCTCTGACATTTCTAGACATCCAATGCATATCAGAGGCTACAGCCATCACAGTTCATGGGCACATGTATCCTCATGTAAGTTCTCGTCACATGTCACACACTTATCGGTCACTTTTTTTTTTGGGGCTCTGACGAGGTCTCTTGGGTGGCATTATATTCAAGCTTTGATTTTTTTTTTGGCAACCACCTTTCTGTTTCAACTTCTTTGAATGTAATGTTAAAATAATGCTATGAAACCTCTTCAAAAACTTTGTTTAAACCGAGATATCGTATTTTTGTGTTGAGCTAAGTTAAAATAGATCCTTTGAGTTTTTGCTCTTTGAGGCCCTAACTTTAGTTAAAGATGTTTCTCCCGCGTTACAGGACTTATACATGTTGTTTTTTAGAGACTTGGGTGTCTCAGATAATTTAAAGTAGCTTTTGGGATTTATTCTGATTTAATCCCTTTGATTAATGTATTTGATTAAACTCTATTGTGATCATAGCAGAAGGCTGTGATTACCCTTTAAATAGATCCAGGCCTTTTGGTTATTTTTTCTTTGATTGGTAGCGGGTCTTATAATTCTCTCTTATCCCTTTTCTTAGTTAAGGCAGGGTCAGTCAAAACTATAGCATTATTGAAAGATAATTCTATCTAAAAATTAATTAACCTTGAGATTGTCTCTTTCTTAAGGACTAAGGTGGCCTTTCCAGAACTTAAAATTATTGTTAATTGTGTAGCAGTGAGAATTAGCTTAGAATAACTAGATGGCAACGAGGGGTAACTCGCAAACAAGGGTTCACAGCTATTAGAATTTTGTTCCTTTCCCCCTCAACCTTGTGTCTCTTGGAACCTAAGCTCAGTGTTTACACAAAATTTCACACATATAAATTGGAATTCTCTAGACTCTGGTTTTTGTTTACCTCCTAGATTCTTTCTCTGGTGTCTATACGGTGGAGCTTGAATTCTGAGGAGAGGTCTACTCCTTCCCAGCTTATTCTCTTACCTCCCGATCCTTTCTCTGCTGTGTATACAGCTAAGTTAGCCGTTATGTCTATACAGACGAGCTAGGGGAGAGGGAAGTGTTATTAGTCAAGCTGATAATTGAAGTTCTTTCCACAGTCTAGGAAAATTCAGTCAAGCATCTTCCCCTGTTGAAGTTAAAGTTGACCTAATAAGGTCAAAGGAGCACTTATCTTGCCAAAAAAAAAAAATTGTAAATGCCTTGTTTCGAGTTGAACTGATAAATTTGTGTCTAATCATTTGTGGTTATTCCAAGTTCTAGCTCACTTTAAAAGCCTTAATTTGCCTCTCGCATCCTATTTGAAATAATGAAATAATTTGAAAAACTTGTGTGGTTGTGCTTCATCTATATCTAGTACTTGTCTGAATCGC
This sequence comes from Artemia sinica, assembly GCA_027921565.1. Classification (NCBI taxonomy): domain Eukaryota; kingdom Metazoa; phylum Arthropoda; class Branchiopoda; order Anostraca; family Artemiidae; genus Artemia; species Artemia sinica. The sequence continues at coordinate 22,647,497 of CM051265.1, read as the reverse complement.
TGTATAAATCTTTTGGTAACATTGTTGATCTATATCTACTACTTTTCTGAATTGCTGGATAATTTGGGGCAATTCTTTGACATTTGGCCCAGGTTTTAAATTCACCGCTTGTGTGGTCGTCCTCCATTTAAATTAAGTGCTGGTCTGAATTGCTGTATAACACTTTGATGGTCCAAGTTTTCATTTTAAATATTTTGTGACCGTAATCTCTTTTGTGGCCGTTTTCGTTGAAATCGGCCGAGCCCCTAAAATTTATAATTTGTACTTGGTTTTCTTGTGGAAGGCTCCAACCGATTTGTGCCCCCAGATAGGCCATTTCTTTGCCCTCTATGTCAACATGGGCTGGGCACCATATTATTTTTAGGTCTTTTATGACCTTTTTAACATGACAAATAAAAGATCTAAGATGCATTACCGCTTGATTCTCGCTTTTTCCATCAGTAATAGAATTTATAACTGCAGTGGAGCTGCTACAGATCAGGGCCTTAGTGTTTGCCAGATCTTTCAGAACTTCGTAAATATATTAAGGGCAATACATATGGCATGAATCTCTGCCTCAAAAATGTCGTTTGTATCGCCCTAAATGTGATAGCTTCCCAGCAATGCGGTAATGCAACAGCAAATCCACTACTACCGTCAGCGTTTTGGAAACTGCCGCCGGTAAATATAAGAAAATAATCACGATAGTAGTCTTTGACGATTTGCTGAAATTTTGTTCTCTGCTGTTGAAATCAATTTTGTCAATATCAAACAGTTTTTTTGTTTATTCTCACGATCAATCACAATTTTTGAATCACGAATTCTTAGGCTCCACTTCAAATTTTCGAATCAGTCTCATATCAGAAACTTCTGGTCCCAGAATTTTTTCCACATTTTCAAGGTGATGTACCCTACGCTCTATGTCTGTACAGCTCCATACAGACTCTTCTTCCTTATCTGATTGCCGTTCTTTTCCTTTTTCTTTGTAAAATATTGATTGCTATTTTTTTCGTATAATTGATTTTTGCAGTCGGAACCGTGAGGTATATATAGAAAATGACGTCATATTTATTGCCCAGCTATGACGTTTTTATAAGAAATGATGTTACTCTTTATAATCTTCTATAATACTTACACAATTTGAAATGGGCTTATATCTAAAATTGACGTCATACTGACAGTACAGCCATCATGTAGGCAAAAGAAGAATCATTTTTTATTTCTTCTCTGTAGTGATTGAGTTCTTTCATAGAAAAAATTTCCCCTCCCCCACCTAAGAAAAAAAAAGAAAACCTGAATTTTTACAGCGCTATAAAAAATGCTATGTGTGAACAATGGGCAAGTTATGGAAAACTTACAGCCAGTTTCAACAGACTATGGCGGGGGGTCTTGTCATCCCTAAGGACATCATTTTTGGGGCCTTGCAACTATGCTGAGTCAAATCAATATCTTTAAATATTGATTGGGTTTCTTTGGGGGGATGAGCGTCGGAGAGGGGCTGGGTTGCCGTCCAATCCTTTTGGTCTCTTAAAAAGGAAAACCTAGAACTTTTAGTTTCAATTGAAATCGGGTTTCTTTCAATCATCTAGGACCATTACTGAAATATGACCACCTCCCCCCCCCCCACTTGCACCTGGGAAAACAAAGAAAAAAAAAAATTATAATAATAAAAAAACTAAAGACGCATCCGATCTTTCTTCCCGTTAAAAAACCAAGAATTCCCCCCCAGCATTTTGTGGATAGGAGTTTGAAACCTTTACAGTAGAGTTCTCTGATATGCTGAATTCGATCAAATAATTTTCGTTAGGATCACTTGATTTTTGGGGTTGTTTCCCCTTTTGGAAATTCTGGCATATTTTTTCATGCTCGGAACTTCTGTTGGACAAGACTAAACTTAATAAATATAACATATTGAAATCAGCATAAAAAGCCGATTCTTTTGATGTATATATTGTTATCAAAAGTGTTACCGGTGAAAAGGTAGTCAGCTTGTAAAAAGTAGATTACCTTATTGAATGTTTTGGATAGACATGCGGAGCAACGGCTGACTGTTAGTAATTGCGTTGATAAAAGGCCGACCAATAGGAGAGGATAATAAGGCAGCTACCCCATAGAAAGTCTAAAACATGTTTAAATTGCTCTGTGCTCCCTACTTTTTTTTTTTATAGTTTGAGTTGTTACCGCCTCAACGTCTACCCTTAAAGACTAGCGTCTGAAATTAATATGCGTGAATTCTAAAATCGCTTTACTAAAGCTTTAACGAGAAAGAAACAATTTAAGCAGTGTTACTTTTTTTTAACTAAAGGAGGACGTTATCACCCCTTAAAATTTTTGATCCAGGCCATAGATTTAAAAAATACTCTTTTTTGGTATTCTAATTGGGAAAAAAATTCTGGCGTTTTCACTGAAATGGTGAAAAAAAAAAAAATAAGACATTTAATCTCCCCTTAATTTTGAACATTTTTTGTGCCCTTCCCTAAATTTTCGTTGAATTCAGGCCACTGCTTTGGGGTTCAGCCTAGGCCACGAAAGAACTGCCTTGAGTTTACCGAAAAACTTTGCTTCTTTGAAGTAAGCTACTTGACATCTGACTCATTGTTTGAATAATTCACAACACTTAGGTTCTTTGTATATCTATTTAACCCATTTTAACAGAAATAAAAGAAAAGCACATCCAACTGAAACTTATTCATTGAATAGAAATTTTGTTCTGGAGATATGCTCCTGTCATCAACGTCATCACATGTTTGGTGGTAGTTTTTAAAATATTCTTTCTTTAAATCTTCGGTTTCATCCTGGCCTCTTGCTGCCTAATTGCAATTATTCTGGGACCAGTACATGGCTCTTTTTTTTTGTTGACACCTCATCTGCACGGTGTCACATATACATTGGAGAACTGTGAGTATGTACGGGTTATTATTGCCTACGATTGTCTTTTCCATTAAACTGCCCTTTTAAAACGACATCTATTTTTACAATTTTTTTTTTCATTTGAATTGTTGGCCCTGCAACTTTTTTTTACCACTGGAAGGAGGTTCTTTTCTGAGCAAGGCATGGACCTCTAAAGGGTCCAATAATCTATGGTTCGATGATCGGACTGTGGATTTTTGTAAATGGTTCTTGCCTACCTATTTATTCAACTACTTTTAGGGGGGTCTGATTTTATTTAAAAACACCTTCTTGGACCTCTAAAGGGTCCAAAATAATATATGTTTGATGATCGGATTGTGGATTTTTGTAAATGGTTCTTGCCTACCTATTTGTTCAACTACTTTTAGGGGGATCTGATTTTATTTAAAAAACACCTTCTTGGAACTCTAAAGTAGTCCCCGAAGCCGCGCCACACCCGACATGACGGCGGCGTATGTGTAATTTAGTATCGGTGGTGGCGCCGCCAGGCCTGCCGAAATGATTTTGGCGGCGCGCGCACCGATTTATGACGGTGCGCCTGATGCGTTCTGATCAGTGCGCCACGGCGCACTGATTTTTCTGATTAAAAATAATAATAAAAATTCCACTTCACCAAGCACGTTCAACCTCAACTTGATTTTAGTAAGGATTTTTGAATGGTTGGCTAAAAACATACAAGAACAATATGACAAAACAGGAATTTGTTGGGCCATGCGGAAAGTGTTTATGTTCACCCTCGATCAGACCAACTAGAATTCTCATTTTTAGCCACTAGACCAGGGAAACCTATGTTGTGTTTGTGTTTAACAAGGAGCATTGTTCCTATAAAATCCCGTGTTTAGTCATTTTCTTCTTGTTAATGATTTGGGCTAATGTGTGTATAACTTTCAAAGTTTGATGTTCAAACATCTCCTGCTCATCAAAAATACATACGAAAGGAAGTGAAAAAAACAAATAACAACATACAAAAAAAAAAACACTGTATACAAGTCAGATACCATGGGCTTAACAAACACAACAATTTTAAATCAGGGGTTAAATCACTTCAGTTACAATTGATGTACACAAAATGGAGTTTGTTCACTCTGCTGGAGCCATTGATCTTTTTTCAGTCACTATCAGTCCTGTCGTGCTAAAAAAGCCGTTTAGCTGGAGCACGTTGTGGCCGGTACAGCCAGAACTTGACGAGCGTAAATTGCCACTCGCGGGATCTGATACTAGCATTGGACCTTGGGGTCCCACAGAATGCCGCAAATGGGCTTCTTCTTTGTATCTGCTGAAATAAGTTGTTTTATAAGGGAGAACTAACCTGCACCTTTACTATAAGGCTCCTTCGCCCTACACTACAGGGGGAACTAAACTGCACCTTTACCTTCTTTTCTTATCAACACGGAATAACTCTCCAAAATTCTTTTCTGAAAGAAGTGGTCAAATTATGAAGTTTCAAGTTAAAGTATAAGGCTGCTTCAACTTCAGTGTGCTCTGCTCACTGTGCAAAAAAAAAAATGTAATTCATTTCTATAGATATATTTCTATACTAGCTCTAGCCCTTTTCCAGATTAATTAAAAAAAAAATCCACAAAATAAGTTTTTCAAAGAAAATTGAAAAACTCCATTAAACAAAAAATGAGCAAAAATAAAATAAAATAATCTACCAAGCGGGAAACTACCACAATATCAGCATCGATAAATAAATGAAACCCAAAACGAACAGAAATTACAATAAATAACCGAATCAAACTCAAAACGAGCAGAAATTAACATAAGTTGGGCTCAAAACCCCTATGCCTTCCCAAGGTCAGAACATAATTTGCACTTTTACTGAAAAAGTACAAATGTTTTTACTTTTATAACTTTAATAAATCAAATAATATTAACATTTTTGACTACCAAATATCAGTATATGTATATTAAACTGACAATGCACAACCATTTGTATTTTTTTCAGTAAAGTGCAAATTATGTTCTGGCCTTGGGAAAGAATAGGGGTTTTGAGCCCAACTTATGTTAATTTCTGCTCGGTTTGGTTTTCATTTATTTATCGATGCTGATTGCGGGTAGTTTCGCACTTGGTAGATTCTTTGATTTTATTTTTTGCTTATTTTTGTGTTTAATGGATTTCTGTACTTTTCTTTGAAAAACTTATTTTGTGGAAACAAGTTTTTTAACTAATTACTGTTCTTTTTATATGGCCATATTTTCAGGGAAAAAGAAAATAATACTTTAAATCTTTTCGTTTTTTTTTAAGAATTTATAGTTTGGCCTGCTATTTGTATGCTGGAAAAATTCTCAGCAATGTTTAAAAACAACATAGACCCTTTTAAAAATCTGGACACAAATAGTAGTGTTTATTTAGTTTCATATAGAAAACTTAATACCATTCGCAAAAAAATCTGTTTACTTTCTTTGATAGCTTGGATACACTTACGCTATTTTTATTTGGTTAAATTTTAAGAGCAGAAGTAGCCCCGGAGTTTGAACATAATACCTTCAGTCGTTCTTGGAATACTGCTGAGATGCCTTATTGGGAATTAGCATTAACACAGTGCATTTTGATTTAATCTTAAGGCAACATTTACTTTTTAAAAATAAAAGCAACTGGGGAGAGTGGGCGTGGGAGGGGTATTAGTTTCCCTCCAATCACTTCGACTATTAAAAAGGACATCAGCCCTTTCTATTTTCAATCGAATGAGTCCTTTTCGAAGTTCCTACGACAACTCCTTCGATACGAAGTGCCCTGGTCTAAAGAACAACAACAGTAGAGAGGGCCTATCGACTCCCACGGGAACTCCATACATGGGCATAGAGTCCCTAGGTAGAACACCTGTGATGTCAGTCCGACGGGGCACCATATATGGGCATGGAATCCCCAGGGAGAACACGTTTCCGAGCAATTGATTGCGTAAACCTAACCTCATGAGCTCGTGACGGGGGCACCATATATGGGCATAGAGTCCCTAGGGAGAACACCTGTGCTATCAGTCCCGATCCCCCACCATATATGGGCTTGGAATCCCCAGGGAGAACACGTTTCTGAGAAATTGGTGTTCGTCCAGGAGAATTGTTTCCGGGCGAAGTTATATTAATGTCTAACTAATGATGTCAAGGTTGATTGATTTGCTGGTAATCGTCCAGGAGAATTGTCTCCGGGCGAAGTTTATTAATGTCTAACTAATGATGTCAAGGTTGATTGATTTGCTGGTAATCGTCCAGGAGAATTGTTTCCGGGCGAATGTTTTGATCTTAGAGATGAAGAGATTAACGCGGGAAAGGGTTTCCTAAGAATTCAAATTTGACAGCGCAGGGATGTCAAAATAAAAGGAACACGCAGAAATTACGTTTAGGGGTTATTGGGCGAAACCTTTTGAGACATTTTAGGGAATTATTTGGGCGAAACAGTTAGAAACATTTAAAAGATGATTTTAGAAGATGATTTAGAAGAGGATTTGAGGTGAAACTCTGTGGTCGTTATAATACACAAGGTCCATTTGAACAGTGTCGTGAGGTCCCCTACCCCAACCCAAAGGACCCCTATACCCCAACCTCAAAGGACCCCCATACCCACACCCAAAGGACCCCCCCCCCCCCGACCCCAAATGCCCCCGGGCCCCCAAAGGTCCCCCGGCACCCCAAAGGCCCCCGAGCCCCCATTGTTTAATATTTTTAATTTGCGCATTTTGAGATACAAAAGGGCCCCACCCCCAACTTTTGACTCCCCCTCCCAACATTAGTGTTTTGTCATGGTTTACCATGTCACAGTTACATTCTCTTGATTTTCAAAGTTCATTGGGATTTCTTTCATTGAAATGCAAGAGTTGGAATATTTCAGTAGTGTTTTGTCATGGTTTACCTTTGTCAGAGTTACATTCTCTTAATTTTTCAAAGTTCATTTTGAATTTCTTTCGTTGAAATGCATGAGTTGGAATATTTCAGTAGTGTTTTGTTGTGGTTTACCTTGTCACAGTTACATTTTCTGATTTTTCAAAGTTCATTTTGAATTTCTTTCGTTGAAATGCAAGAGTTGGAATATTTCAGTAGTGTTTTGTTGTGGTTTACCTTGTCACAGTTACATTCTCGTGATTTTTTCAAAGTTCATTTTGATTTTTTTCATTGAAATGCATGAGTTGGAATATTTCAGTAGTGTTTTGTCGTGGTTTACCTTGTCACAGTTACATTCTCTTGATTTTTCAAAGTACATTGTCGATTTCTTTCGTTGAATGCAAGAGTTGGAATATTTCAGTACAGTAGTGTTTTGTCATTGTTTACCTTTGTCACAGTTACATTCTCTTAATTTTCAAAGTTCATTTTGAATTTCTTTCGTTGAAATGCATGAGTTGGAATATTCAGTAGTGTTTTGTTGGGGTTTTGCCTTGTCACAGTTAAATTTCTTGATTTTTCAATGTTCATTTTGAATTTCTTTCGTTGAAATGCAAGAGTTGGAGTATTTCAGTAGCGTTTTGTTGTGGTTTACCTTGTCACAGTTACATTCTCTTGATTTTTCAAAGTTCATTTTGATTTTTTTTTCATTGAAATGCATGAGTTGGAATATTTCAGTAGTGTTTTGTCGTGGTTTACCTTGTCACAGTTACATTCTCTTGATTTTTCAAAGTTCATTTTAAATTACTTTCATTGAAATGCAAGAATTGGATTATTTCAGTAGTGTTTTGTCGTGGTTTACCTTGTCACAGTTACATTCTCTTGATTTTTCAAAGTTCATTTTGGATTTCTTTCGTTGAAATGCAAGAGTTAGAATATTTCAGTAGTGTTTTGTCGTGGTTTACCTTGTCGCAGTTACATTCTCTTGATTTTTCAAAGTTCATTTTGGATTTCTTTCGTTGAAATGCAAAGAGTTGGAATATTTCAGTAGTGTTTTGTCATGGTTTACCTTGTCGCAGTACATTCTCTTAATTTTTCAAAGTTCATCTTGAATTTCTTTCGTTTTAAAAAACAAGAGTTAGAATATTTCAGTAGTGTTTTGTTGTGGTTTACCATGTCACAGTTACCTTCTCTCGATTTTTGTTCAAAGTTCTTTTGAATTTCTTTCATTGAAATGCAAGAGTTGGATTATTTCAGTAGTGTTTTCTCATGATTTACACTTCACAGTTACATTCTCTTGATTTTTCAAAGTTCATTTTCGATTTCTTTCGTTGAAATGCAAGAGTTGGAATATTTCATTAGTGTTTTGTCCTGATTTACCTTATCACAGTTATATTTCTCTTAATTTTTCAAAGTTCATTTTGAATTTCTATCGTTGAAATGCAAGAGTTGGAATATTTCAGTAGTGTTTTGTTGTGGTTTACCTTGTCACAGTTACATTTTTTCTTGACTTTTCAAAGTTCATTTGAATTTCTTTCATTGAAATGCAAGAGTTGGATTATTTCAGTAGTGTTTTGTCATGGTTTACCTTGTCACAGTTACATTCTCTTGATTTTCAAAGATCATTGTGGATTTCATTCATTGAAAATGTGTTTTGTTGTGGTTTACCTTGTCACAGTCACATTCTCCTGACTTTTCAAAGTTCATTTTGAATTTATTTTATTGAAATACAAGAGTTGGAATATTTCAGTTGTGTTTTGTCGTGGTTTATCTTGTCACAGTTACATTCTCTTGACTTTCAAAGTTCATTTTGGATTTCTTTCGTTGAAATGCAAGAGTTGGATTATTTCAGTAGTGTTTTGTCATGGTTTTTACCATGTCGCAGTTACATTCTCTTAATTTTTCAAAGTTCATTTTGAATTTCTTTCATTGAAATGCAAGAGCTGGATTATTTCAGTAGAGTTTTGTCGTGATTTACAAGTTCACAGTTACATTCTCTTGATTTTTCAAAGTTCATTTTCGATTTCTTTCGTTGAAAAATACAAGAGTTGGAATTTCAGTAGTGTTTTGTCATGATTACCTTGTCACAGTTACATTCTCTTAATTTTTCAAAGTTCATTTTGAAATTCTATTGTTGAAATGCAAGAGTTGGAATATTTCAGTAAAGTTTTGTTGTGGTTTACCTTGTCACAGTTACATTTTCTGATTTTTCAAAGTTCATTGTGGATTTCTTTCATTGAAATGCAAGAGAGTTGGATTATTTCAGTAGTGTTTTGTCATGGTTCACCTTGTCGCAGTTACATTCTCTTGATTTTCCACGTTCAGTTTGGATTTTCTTTCATTGAAATGCAAGAGTTGGAATATTTCAGTAGTGTTTTGTTAAAGTTTATCTTGTCGCAGTTACATTTTCTTGATTTTTCAAAGTTCATTTTGAATTTCATTCGTTGTAATGCAAGAGTTGGAATATTTCAGTAGTGTTTTTGTTGTGGTTTACCTTGTCACAGTTACATTCTCTTGATTTTTCAAAGTTCATTTTGAATTTGTTTCATTGAAATGCAAGAGGTGGAAATTTCAGTAGTGTTTTATCATGGTTTACCTTGTCACAGCTACATTCTCTTGATTTTCAAAGTTCATTTTGGATTTCTTTCGTTGAAATGCAAGAGTTGGAATAATTCAGTAGTGTTTTGTCGTGGTTTACCCTGTCACACTTTCATTCTCTTGATTTTTCAAAGTTCATTTGAATTTCTTTCATTGAAGGCAAGAGTTGGATTATTTCAATTGTGTTTTTGTCGTGGTTTACCTTGTCACAGTACATTCTCTTGATTTTTCAAAGTTCATTGTCGATTTCTTTGTTGAAATGCAAGAGTTCGAATTCATTAGTTTCATTAGTGTTTTGTCATGATTTACCTTGTCACAGTTACATTCTCTTAATTTTCAAAGTTCATTTTGAATTTCTATCGTTGAAATGCAAGAGCTGGAATATTTCAGTTCAGTGTTTTGTTGTGGTTTACCTTGTCACAGTTACATTTTCTTGATTTTTCAAAGTTCATTTAGAATTTCTTTCATTGAAATGCAAGAGTTGGATTATTTCAGTAGTGTTTTGTCGTGGTTACCTTGTCACAGTTACATTCTCATGATTTTCAAAGTTCATTGTGAATTTCTTTCATTGAAATGCAAGAGTTGGAATATTTCAGTAGTGTTTTGTCATGGCTTACCTTGTCGCAGTTACATTCTCTTGATTTTTCAAAGTTCATTTTGGATTTCTTTCATTGAAATGCAAGAGTTGGAATATTTCAGTAGTGTCATGTCGTGGTTTACCTTGTCACAGTTATTTTCTCTTGATTTTTCAAAGTTCATTTTTGGATTTCTTTCGTTGAAATGCAAGAGTTGGAATATTTCAGTAGTGTTTTGTCGTGGTTTACCTTGTCACAGTTTACATTCTCTTGATTTTTCAAAGTTCATTTTGGATTTCTTTCGTGAAATGCAAGAGATGGAATATTTCAGTAGTGTTTTGTCGTGGTTTACCTTGTCACAGTTACATTCTCTTGCTTTTTCAAAGTTCATTTGGAATTTCTTTCGTTGAAGTGTAAGAGTCAGGTTAGGTCAGGTTTTTTGAAGAAGTGCAAAATGTTCAAGTTCTCTTCTCAATTTTCTTAAAGAAAAGAAACAAGCTACAGTCCAATTCTAATTTTTTCCCAAGAAAAAAAAATTTCCGACCTTTTAATAAACATTCTAAGCGTCTGACATGCTAACATATCCTAAAATAATGGAAATATAACAAAGTAATGTATAATATATTTTTAATGAAATAACAACATGTAGCATATTAACACAAAAATATGTTTTCAGATATTATTATACATTATTAACATCATTGAACAACGTTGGACATTTTGAATCTGTTCCATAAAATAGTTTATAATGTTCTCTTTTGATACTATTTGTTACTCGCTTCTCTTAGTTCATAACCAGTAGAATAATCATTCATCCATTTTGTGTCATATACAATTTTTTAGATAGATTAGATTAGGTTAGGTTAAGTGGCACGCTCCACTTAACCTAACCTAACCTAATCTAATCTATCCTAACCTAACCTTACCTAACCTAAACTTAATCTAACTATGGTTTTTTGTATTTCTATGTAGTGGGAAAGGAGGGGGATGGGAGGGATGGTGCTCTTTGGGCCCGGGGAGCCCTTGGGTGCCCGGGGGCCTTTTTTTGGGGGGGGGGGGGGGGCTCATGATACGCTAACATAATCCAACCTAACTTAAACATTGATAAATGTTTCTATTTATTTATTATTAATATTTATTCATATATGGTTGTATCAATTATACTCTATGGTTCGTCATAGACACTATGCGGCTGTCTCAGTGATGCTCTATGGCGGGTTATCGACACTACCTAGTTAAATGTAGGTATTAAATCAGTAATTTTCACACTTTGGCAGGATAAACATCTTGTATCATACTTAGAAAAAAGTGAAAATGAATTATTCAGCGAAATTGTGTACACACGATAAAATTATCGTTGTGTTGAATGCCGACATAGATCATTATTTAAACTATGAGACAAGCATTAATGGAGATCTTATTGGAAATGTATGTGTGCGTTTTCATGATAGTGAAAAGCTAAATTTCTTTGGACTATCGAAAGCATTCAACATTGCTCAAGGTGGATATGCGAGTGTGAGAGCACCAGAGATGATAGTGCTAAAGGAAAATGCCAAATTAAAAATAATAGTTGATGAAGATGGTCATCTTCTTGCTATTGGTTCTGGTAACACTTTTACCTATCGATATATCCTATTCCCATCGTTATGGTATTACTATTCAAATGAAAGCAAAGAGGAAAAGAAAGGCCTACTGCTGCACTAATGTAATAAATTATATCATGGCTACCTCTCAGAACTATTACCTGTGTAAACACAGTGTGAGAATAGACAGTGAAATCGCTGGCAATATAAAAATGACATTGGCATACGATATCATCAATGATTATAAAGATAAATTGATGGAAAATGAAGCATAAGTGAGCATTATTACTACTATAGATCATATAGTCAATGAATCAAATAATACTAAAGAAGATATTCAGATTGAGCCAGTAGGTGACACCCCATGTAAAAATTGTATATGACACAAAATGGATGAATGATTATTCTACTGGTTATGAACTAAGAGAAGCGAGTAACTTTAGTATCAAAAGAGAACATGATAAATTATTTTAGGAAACAGATTCAAAATGTCCAACGTTGTTCAATGATGTTAAGAATGTATAATAATATCTGAAACATATTTTTTTGTTAATACGCTACATGTTGTTATTTCATTAAAAATATTTATACATAACTTTGTTATATTTCCATTATTTTAGGATATGTTAGTATGTCAGACGCTTAGAATGTTTATTAAAAGGTCGGAGATTTTTTTTTCTTGGGAAAAAATTAGAATTGGACTATAGCTTTTTTCTTTCTTTAAGAAAATTCAGAAGAGAACTTGAACATTTTGCACTTCTTCAAAAAACCTAACCTAACCTGACTCTTACACTTCAACGAAAGAAATTCCAAATGAACTTTGAAAAAGCAAGAGAATGTAACTGTGACAAGGTAAACCACGACAAAAACACTACTGAAATATTCTATCTCTTGCATTTCACGAAAAAAAATCCAAAATGAACTTTGAAAAATCAAAAGAATGTAACTGTGACAAGGTAAACCACGACAAAACACTACTGAAATATTCCAACTCTTGCATTTCAACGAAAGAAATCCAAAATGAACTTTTAAAATCAAGAGAATATAACTGTGACAAGGTAAACCACGACATGACACTACTGAAATATTTCAACTCTTGCATTTCAAGGAAAGAAATTCAAAATGAACTTTGAAAAAACACAAGAAGAATGTAACTGTGACATGGTAAAAACCATGACAAAACATTACTGAAATATTCCAACTCTTGCATTTCAATGAAAGAAATCCAAAATGAACTTTGAAAAATCAAGAGAATGTAATTGCGACAAGGTAAGCCATGACAAAACACTACTGAAATATTCCAACTCTTGCATTTCAATGAAAGAAATTCACAATGAACTTTGAAAATCATGAGAATTTAACTGTGACAAGGTAAACCACGACAAAACACTACTGAAATAATCCAACTCTTGCATTTCAATGAAAGAAATTTAAAATGAACTTTGAAAAATCGAGGGAAAATGTAAACTGTGACAAGGTAAACCACAACAAAACACTACTGAAATATTCCAGCTCTTGTATTTCAACGATAGAAATTCAAAATGAACTTTGAAAAATTAAGAGAATGTAACTGTGACAAGGTAAATCATGACAAAAAACACTACTGAAATATTCCAACTCTTGCATTTCAACGAAAGAAATCGAAAATGAACTTTGAAAAATCAAGAGAATGTAACTGTGAAATGGTAAACCACGACAAAAACACTACTGAAATAATCCAGCTCTTGTATTTCAATGAAAGAAATTCAAAATGAACTTTGAAAAATTAAGAGAATGTAGCTGTGACAAGGTAAAACCATGATAAAACATTACTGTAATAATCCAACTCTTGCATTCAACGAAAGAAATCCAAAATGAACTTTGAAAAATCAAAGAGAATGTAACTGCGACAGGTAAACCACGACAAAACACTACTGAAATATTCCAACTCTTGCATTTCAATGATTGAATCCCACAATGAACTTTGAAAAATCAAGAGAATGTAACTGTGACAAGGTAAACCATGACAAAACACTACTGAAATAATCCAACTCTTGCATTTCAATGAAAGAAATTCAAAATGAACTTTGAAAATCAAGAGAATGTAACTGTGACAAGGTAAACCATGACAAAACACTACTGAAATAATCCAACTCTTGCATTTCAACGATAGAAAAATTCAAATTGAACTTTGAAAAATTAAGAGAATATACTGTGACAAGGTAAATCATGACCAAACACTAATGAAATATTCCAACTCTTGCATTTCAACGAAAGAAATCGAAAAGCGATGAACTTTGAAAAATCAAGAGAATGTAAACTGTGAAATGGTAAATCATGACAAAAACACTACTGAAATAATCCAACTCTTGCATTTCAATGAAAGAAATTCAAAAGAACTTTGAAAAATCGAGAGAATGTAACTGTGACATGGTAAACCCCGACAAAACACTACTGAAATATTCTAACTCTTGTTTTTTAACGAAAGAAATTCAAGATGAACTTTGAAAAATTAAGAGAATGTAACTGCGACAAGGTTAAACCATGACAAAACACTACTGAAATATTCCAACTCTTGCATTTCAACGAAAGAAATCCAAAATGAACTTTGAAAAATCAAAAGAATGTAACTGCGACAAGGTAAACCACGACAAAACACTACTGAAATAATCCAACTCTTACATTTCAATGAAAGAAATTCAAAATGAACTTTGAAATATCAAGAGGATGTAACTTTGACAAGGTAAACCACGACGAAACACTACTGAAATATTCCAACTCATGCATTTCAATGAAAAAATCAAAATGAACTTTGAAAAATCAAAAGAATGTAAACTGTGACAAGGTAAACCACAACAAAACACTACTGAAATGTTCCAACTCATGCATTTCAACGAAAGAAATTAAAAAATGAACTTTGAAAAAATAAGAGAATGTAACTGTGACAAAGGTAAACCATGACAAAACACTACTAAAATATTCCAACTCTTGCATTTCAACGAAAGAAATCCAAAATGAACTTTGAAAAAATCAAGACAATGTAACTGTGTGACAAAGTAAACCACGAAAAAACACAAACTGAAATAATCCAATTCTTGCATTTCAATGAAAGAAATTCAAAATGAAATTTGAAAAAAATCAAGAGAATGTAACTTTGACAAGGTAAACCACGACAAAACACTACTGAAATATTCCAACTCTTGCATTTCAACGAAAGAAATTCAAAAATGAACTTTGAAAAATCAAGAAAATGTAACTGTGACAAGGTAAACCACAACAAAACACTAATGAAATATTCCAACTCATGCATTTCAACGAAAGAAATCAAAATGAACTTTGAAAAATTAAGAGAATTTAACTGTGACAAAGGTAAACCATGACAAAAACACACTACTGTACTGAGATATTCCAACTCTTGGATTTCAACGAAAGAAATTCAAAATGAACTTTGAAAAATCAAGAAAATGTAACTGTGACAAGGTAAACCACAACAAAACACTACTGAAATGTTCAAACTCATGCATTTCAACGAAAAAAATTAAAAATGAACTTTGAAAATATAAGAGAATGTAACTGTGACAAAGGTAAACCATGAAAAAACACTACTGAAATATTCCAACTCTTGCATTTCAACGAAATAAATCCAAAATGAACTTAAAAAAATCAAGAGAATGTAACTGTGACAAGGTAAACCACGACAAAACACTACTGAAATAATCCAATTCTTGCATTTCAATAAAAAAGAAATTCAAAATGAAATTTGAAAAATCAAGAGAATGTAACTGTGAATATTGAAAACCACAACAAAACACTACTGAAATATTCCAACTCATGCATTTCAACGAAAGAAATTCAAAATGAACTTTGAAAAATTAAGAGAATGTAACTGTGACAAAGGCAAACCATGACAAAACACTACTGTACTGAGATATCCCAACTCTTGCATTTCAACGAAAGAAATCGACAATGAACTTTGAAAAATCAAGAGAATGTAACTGTGACAAGGTAAACCACAACAAAACACTACTGAAATATTCGAACTCTTGCATTTCAACGAAAGAAATTCAAAATGAACTATGAAAAATCAAGAAAGTGTAACTGTGACAAGGTAAAACACAACAAAACACTACTGAAATATTCCAACTCATGCATTTCAACGAAAGAAATTCAAAATGAACTTTGAAAAATTAAGAGAATGTAACTGTGACAAAGGTAAACCATGACAAAACACTACTGAAATATTCCAGCTCTTGCATTTCAATGAAAGAAATCCACAATGAACTTTGAAAAATCAAGAGAATGTAACTGTGACATGGTAAACCATGACAAAAACACTAATGTTGGAGTGGGGAGTCAAAAGTTGGGGTGGGGCCCTTTTGTGTCTCAAAATGCGCAAATTAAAAAATATTAAAAAATGGGGGCTCGGGGGGCCTTTGGGGTGCTGGGGGACCTTTGGGGCCCCGGGGGAGACTTTTGGGGGTCGGGGGGGGGGGTTCCTTTGGGTTGGGTATGGGGGTCCTTTGAGGTTGGGGTAGGGGACCTCACAACACTGTTCAAATGGAACTTTTGTATTATAACGACCAAAGAGTTTCAGCCTCAAATCCTCTTTTAAATCCTCTTCTAAAATCATCTTTTAAAATGTCTCTAACTGTTTCGCCCAAATAATTCCTAAAATGTCTAAAACGGTTTCGTCCAAAAAACCCTAAGCGTAATTTCTGCGTTTTTTTTTCCTTTTGTTTTGACATCCCTGCGCTGTCACATTTGAAATTCGTAGGAAACCATTTCCGCGTTAATCTCTTCATCTCTAAGATCAAAACATTCGCCCGGAAACAATTCTCCTGGACGAACACCAAAGACATTAATAAATTTCACCCCGGAGACAATTCTCCTGGACGATACCAATCGTCCAGGTCTCGTACGGGTCGGATTTTATTTAAAACCCCTTTTTTGACCTCTAAAGGGTCCAATAATATCTGCTTGATGATCGGACTCTGGATTTTTGTAAATGGTTCTTGCCTACCTATTTGTTCAACTACTTTTAGGAGGGTCTGATTTTGTTTTAAAAACACCTTCTTGGAACTCTAAAGAGTCCAAAAATCCATGTTTGATGATCAGACTGTAAATTTTTGTAAAATAGTTCTTGCCTACCTATTGTTCAGCTAGTTTTAGGGGGTCTGATTTTATTTAAACATCTTTTGTGGACCTCTAAAGTGTTCAATAATCTCTGTTTGATGATCGGACTGTGGATTTTTGTAAATGGTTCTTGCCTACCTATTTGTTCAACTACTTTATGGGGGTCTTATTTCATTTAAAACACCGTTTTTTGGACCTCTAAAGGGTCCAATAATCTCTGTGATGATTAGACTGTGGATTTTTGTAAATGGTTCTTGCCTACCTATTTCTTCATCTACTTTTAAGGGGCCTGATTTCATTTAAAACACCTTTTTGGACCTCTAAAGGGTACAATAATCTCTCTTTGATTATCAGACTATGGATTTTTGTAAATGTTTCCTGCCTACCTATTTGTTCAAACTACTTTTAGGGGGTTCTGGTTTTATTTAAAAGACCTTCTTGGACCTTCAAAAGGTCCAATAATCTACGTTTTATGATTGGACTGTGGATGTTTGTAAATGGTTCTTTCCTACCTATTTGTTTGAAACTATTTTTAGGGGGTTTGATTTTATTTATAGCACCTTTTGGACCAGTGGCATATCCAGGATTTTGTTTTTTTTGAGGGGGACGTCAGTCTATCTTTTTATAGCAGTCATGTGAACAAGAAAATATATCTATCACAGTGCAAGATTTCAGGCGGGGGTAGGGGGGGTGGGTATTTAGGTAAAGAAATAAAAAGTAAACCCTTGTCATGAGTATTTCTAGTTGTAGACTTTTTTGTTCGAGAATGGATGACAAAATTTTGCCAATAAAGTCAGAATTAAAAAAAAGTTAGAAGCAGTGAGAGTTTCTATTTTGGGCGAGTAGATGTTTTGGAACTGCCACAAAGCGGCATAATTTATAAAATAAAAAAAAGTGCATTATTCCTCATATTTGCCTATGGGACCCTTGTTTTAGAGAACCAAATAAATAAAAAATAATATTATATCAAAGACAATTGCCAGAATTTGGTTTCGGAGGGGTGGGGGCCTCAGTCTACCTATTATAGCAGCCATGAAAGCAAGAAATGTATTGATATTAACACTGTTTACAGAGGATAAAGCACAATTAAAGTTTAAAAAACAGAATCAACTGCACTTACAGAAACGAGCCACGAAAGGCGACCTAACCTCTCACAGTAACAGCCACCGGTCTTTTTTGGCTGCAAATCGATCAAAAACTTGGTCAGCATTGACCTGGATATCGTGGTTCAAGGTCATGTGAGCTAGTCCGTTCAGACACTCCTCGCCCGTGAAGCTCCGCAAATAGGTTTTTAATCGCTTAAGACAGCTAAAGTTCCTCTCAGCAGAAGCGGGTAGTCACTGGTAATGTCTGAAAAATCGCCCAAAACGCTTCGAATGCACGGGAAAAATCTTGCATCGCATGATGCAAGAGTCGAAGCAACAGTTGATGGTTTCTCAGGCTTTCCGAGCCACTTCTGATTCCAAAGGACTAGCTGACATTCGAGCGCACGTCTACCCCCATGAAATCCCTCGTAAACAGCAACAGCGTTCACAAATTCATTAATATTTAATGACTCGCTGTTAGCTGGCAAAAGCCTTCCAATTTTGAAAGATGCCTCCTGATGGCGCAAAAATCTTTGATCAAGTTCTTCAATAAGTGAAGCAAAGTTAGGTTCCAACAATGACTCGCGATGAAAAACCTTGATGGACTCATTATCGTTGATAGACTTTCGGCGGATAGACCTTGGAACAGCCGGAGCCACATTTATCGCTTGTGCAAGCTCATAGGCTTTCTGAAAAATTGTTTCAAAATTATTTTGTTTTTGACTGCAGTAAAGTATCAGAACATAGCTTAATATACCGACAGCACTCAAATAAGTCTAAATCTTTGGCTTGCAGTGCCTTAGAAACAGAGAGCATTATGGCACTCACAAACTCTAGCATAGCCATCGTGAACATGAAACTAAATTCGGTTGCTGCTGAAACCAACACATTTGCTTTTGAAATAAACTTCTGTATCGCATCGTAGGCTACCAACTATTTCCTCAAGTACGGAAATAATCGCACGATACAAAGACATAAAAACTAAAATACAATCGTGACGCTCCACCCATCTCGTTTCGCACAACTTTCACAAGCTTTTTTTCACAGGACTATCGGGACAAACGACAGCGACCACTTCTACAAACATATTCGTTCTTTTTGGTGAGGATGATAAAAAATGATATAATCCACTGTATAGTAGCAAAGGTTGACCTAACAAGTCCGACCCTACTAGTTTTACATAAAGCCAAATTTAAGCTGTGCGATGCACAGTGGGTGTAGATCACACATGCGGATATTTTTCCTAATTTCTGCCTGTGCACCAGAATGGCAGCTTGACATATTGCTGGCCCCATCAAAACCAACCCCCACAAATTTCTCCATTTTTTAAGCCGAACGCAATGCATTGGCCGATGATTTGTTCCGCTACTGCAGAGCTGGTGAGATTTCCGCAAACAGAAAACCCGAGAAACCGCTCTTCAAGTAAAGCACGAGTTTCATTGTAGTATCTGACTACAATAACTAACTGTTCCTTATTGTAAATGTCTGTAGTCTCGTTGGCAAGGATTGAAAAATGCTACTGAATTATTTACATCACTCACAATGCTTGGCACAATAATGGACGTGGCACATTCAATCAGGTCGTTTTGAATGATGGGAGATATATACTGCGCATGTTTTGCACCATTTTCAAAGTGTTCTTTTAGACATTGCTCTCCACTCTCTACGATTAAACGCAAAACACCACGAAAAATGCCTTCATTTACGTTAGTTTTGTCGCATAGTTTACTCTCCTATCTGTGTCCTCGCAGAGGGTAACTCATGCCGCCTGCAAAAAAAAGGACCGCGCGCAAAATTGTGTTCGAATTTCGCGATTTTTTCTTTTTTTTATTTCAGCCTCTGCACTCGATATAGCAGACACAATGCTCCTAGTTCGTTTTCATAAACGGAGACAAAGCTTCGGCGCTAATCATTGAATCAAGATGGTAACGAGAGTTCTGATGCGCCCGCATGTCTGAAGGAAATCCTTGAGTCCTGTGTATGGTTTCGAGACTAGAGAGCCTTGAGCCTGATGGCTACCCTTCCAGCAGCTTGACGAGCGAAATAAAATGCATTTTGCACAAAAGACACCCATGCACGATGGACTGAAGACCAACCATTCTGGGAAAGTTTGTAACCAAGAGTACTGAAAGGATCGAACTTTCGTTTTTCCCTTTTCGATAAATGCTTTCGAATGAAATGGAAAGTTCTGGTTCGGCTTGAAGTGACTAGTTAAAAGATTGTATTTTTATTCGTCTGAAAGCTTTTTGACTTGATCTGGTTTTCTGGCATACAAGCCGATATCTAACTTTGAAAGAACACGGGACAAGTTTACAGAATCCAGTTCAGTCGGCTGGTGTTCAGTTGGCTTGCCCTTCGAGCAAGAAGTATCCACACCGCTCATGACATAGTCAATACTACTAGAAGCAGAGGTCCTACTGCCATCACCAAAATTCAAGACTACAATAAAAAAGACGAAATGAAGTGACGAAAAGAAATAAGCAAAAAGTAAAAAAAACAGAATAAAAGATAGTGTGAATTACAAATTATTAGACAAATCATAATTAATCATAGTTCTATTAAATATCTTGGTCTTTAATGGACGGGAAATAAAAAACACAGATATATCAATTCAGCTTTAGATCCAAAGTTTCTTGGAAAAACATAGAAAAAAGGGTGCAAAGATTAGTTGCTTATTTTTTTTGGCAAACCCTATATTTTCTTAAAGCAGGACTGAAGATATTACCTATATTTTAAAACTTAGATTTCCATTTTCTACATTATGATATTCTTCAAAACCAAAACGCGTGAATTATTGTGCTAGTCCGAGTTTCTGAGTTTTGGGTTCAAAATTTTTTACGCGTGACACAAGACCCAGGTCAACAAGCGTGCCAAATTTCAATCCTTTAAAACATGGGATCTAGAGAAAAAAAATCTCTAGTAATATGGAAACGCTGCGTTTTCCGCACGATTCCCTATTCAGCAAAAGATCTTAATATGTCCAGTCATTCTGAAGATGTGTATTTTATATTATCTATATGCTTTTCAAATTGAAATACTCTGAATATTGTTGAATTCGCATGAAAAAATGTGTGATCACTTCCACACGGAAGAGCTAGTTGGAGCATTATGTAGTGTGACCTTAACAGTAAAGTGCCAAGAAAATGCTCTCTACCCAACTGTTCCAAGGCTTCAAAGATTGCCCTTGAATCGTTAAAAGACCCATTTTATCACTTATCTCGCTGTTCCTGGACACAAATCAATTTTGCAATTAAATCATAATCGGAACATTTTTTCTCCCGATTTTACTAATGGTCGTCAAAACTCGTTTTCCTCGTAAAAATCGTAAAAACTGAAAACAATTAACTTTGTTAATGAAAATTATTTGCGTACATGACTTGTTTGGTAGGTCAAAGTTTGCCCAACCCTCCTCAAAAGTATTGAATTTTAGAGACACGGCTAAAAATTCTTGATCGGCTCTAAATGATCAATTCACACGGTAAAATTACCGTTTTTTGCGGGATTCTACTTTTTTGTTTCTGGAAATACGGGAATATGAAGGTATTCCAACATTAACCATGCTCATAGTTACACAAGAAATAGAATATAAAATCAATGAACTAGTAATAATCCTATTTGGCTCTAGAAAAAGATTAAGCTTCAAAATAGTTGATCCCACCCAAATAATGATCATTTTACTGTTTCCTTTAATTGATCATAGATAAGAAAAATTCTTACGAGAAGATTTCCAAATTTAGTTTTTAGCTTTGGTTGTCTTCAATCTAAATTGGGAAATTACATTTTAATTACAAGTGACACATGCGTGCTTCAAAGCCCACTAAATATGAACTAGCGTCAGAGTAGTAGTAAAACCCTTACCGTCATTGCTGGTTTTGCAAGCTTTAAAAAATGCTTAATGCTGGGCTGGTGTTGCTTCATTTTCTTTCTTTCCTCCCACGTGACCTTTCCGTTTCAATGCTTAGCTTACACTGGAATTATAGCAGCGTTTGAATGAACTATCGCCTCTTAGTCCGATTCCTTATCACAATTTCATTCATTGCAGAGAAGCTAGTGCTTATAGCTGTGGGGGTTAAATAGTGAGAAAAATTTCTTGACATCTTGTTTGATTGCAGGAGGCGATTGCACGTTTGATGATAAAATAATGATATAAGCTTGCCGGGAGAAATGGATAGCCATTTAACAAGAAATGAAAAAAGGAAAACGGGTGTTGCAAGTAACTTAAAAGCGTGAATATTTCGGAACTTACTATATTGGTACTTAAGAAAAAAGAAGAAAAGAAATTTCGGTGGTGGGGGGGCGCTCCACCCTACCCCCCGCCCCCTTGGATACGCTACTGTTTTGGGCCTCTAAAGGGTCCAATAATCTCTGTTTTATGATCGGGACTGTGGATTTTTGTATAAGGTTCTTGCCTACCTATTTCTTCAACAACTTTTAGGGGTTCTGATTTTATTTACAACACCTTTTTAGACCTCTAAAGGATTCAATAATCTCTGTTTGATGATCAGACAGTGGATGTTTGTAAATGTGTAAAGTTGCCCCTCGTTATCAGGGCCTAAAAAATTTGGTAGCGTGTTATGACTGAGGCTTGCGTTATTTTTTTTTTGTTTTTTTTTTTTTTTTTTTTTTTTTATTTGGATTGAGCGTGTTATGACTTGGGTTTGGTTAAGGGTCATCGGTATCAGAATCAGTGACAACTGATATTTATATAAAAGGAAAAATAACAGGAAAATCTTCTAACTCTAATTATTTTGAACACTTCGAAAACCTCTTCTAGGTCTGTTGTCTAATATTCTATGGGTCTGATTGTTCAATCCACAAATGTTTACCGAATTAAAGGATTTAGTTAATTCTAGGTGTATCTAATGCTTCTAATTGAAATAACTACACTTGAATAATCAGACTGACTTGGGGTACCGTGTGTAATTAAAATTCTTTGCATCAAATTATTGTTCCTAGGAATAACCTTTTTTATCAAATCTCAATGGTTGTATAAATTAAACCAAGTTTTAGGTTTATATTCAGAAATGGAAGTTAGTGTTCTCTGGAACTTTGATAAACTACAACTTTCTAGAGAAAAGTTGGATCTTTGGACGGAAGAGATTAGAAATCTTAATCTAGCAATTTAATCCCTTATTCTTCCCGGACCCTTCTTTAAAACATCAGGACTGCCTCTATATAACATTAGCACGGGTTGAAAAATGCAAAGGGGGCTAAAAAGAGGAATGGATCCCTCTTTTGTATAACGTCAGAGAATTTGCTAGGGGAGGAATATTGCATTGTCCTCTAGTTCCAATCTTCTTATATGTATATATAATTTTTTAATAAACACTAGGTAAGTTCCAAAGGGTCACTAAGCTGGAAGGAGGAGCCAAAAAAGACTCTTTAATTTATTCTTTAAGGTCAAGGAGTTTATATTGTACTTAAACCTTAAGTTATTCCCACGTTCAAGTTTCTAAGACGAACTAATTTTTATTTCTATTCCAATCCTTAGAAAATGCTGTATTTCACCTAGGGCCCCCAAGTCTTTCTAATCCAATATATCCCAAAATCACCAAATTATAATAAAATGTCGTGCTTTGACTTCAGCACTAGTTTTTATGTCTCCTATATACGCATTAAATTTATTACTTAGTATGGTTTATCCAGGTGACAGAAATCTTTCAGAAGTTTACTTTTTATCTTAATTTTATCTTCAAAGGGAAATTCAGACAGACAGCGGTAGCCTATCTTAATTACAAAGAAAACACTTACTCGTTGTTAGTTCCAAAAAAAGACTACCCTATTTCGGTCCCAGAACCATTATTTTAAGCTTTGTCTGGTTTTGTCATTCTTGTCTCCCATTGGCCAGAGACCAGTTTTGATGCAATCCCTCTAATTCTTTGTTCAAAAATGATGGTTTTCGCTTTTCCTATATTCAAAAAACCCCTGCTTTGTTGTATATCTTATCTTGTGATATTTTCACGTAAGATTTTAGCCATTCAAACACTGATTTTGAAAACGGACTGGTTTATTTGCATTTTTTTTGACTTTGTTGAATCAAAGGGTATTATTATTCAAGTCTGATTTCACAATTTTTGGTTTGTTTTTCTTACACAAGAATCAAAATATGCTTCGTTATTTTACCATTACCAAAAAGTCATAATAAAGCTTTGCTATTTTTTACAATTTAGTCAGGTTATGATGGCTTTCTCACAAATGGTTCTTGCCCTACCTATTTGTTATACTACTTTTAGGGGGTCTGATTTTATTTAAATCACCATTTCGGATCTATAAAGGGTTCCAATAATCTCTGTTTGATGATCGAGACTGTGGATTTCCGTAAATGGTTCTTGCCTACCTATTTGTTTAACTACTTTTAGGGGGTCTGATTTCATTTAAAAAAACTTTTTGGACCTCTAAAGGGTCGAATAATATCTGTTTGATGATATAACTGTGGATTTTTTGTAAACGGTTCCTGCCTAACTATATGTTCAACTACTTTTAGGGGGGTCTGATTTTATTTTTAAAAACACCTTCTTGGACTCTAAAGGGTCCAATAATCTCTGTTTGATGATCGGACTGTGGATGTTTGTAAATGGTTTTTGACAACCTATTTGTTCAACTACTTTTAGGGGGTCTGATTTTATTGCTATACCACCTTTTTGGACCTCTAGAGGGTCCAATAATCTCTGTTTGATGATCGGCCTGTGGATTTTTGCAAATGGTTCTTGCCTATCTATTTGTTTCAACTACTTTAGGGGGTCTGATTTTTTTTTTACAACACCTTTTTAGACCTCTAAAAAGGGTTCAATAATCTCAGTTTGATTGGATCGGCTTGTTTGATTTTGTAAATGGTCTCTTGCCTATCTATTTGTTCAACTACTTTTAAGGGGGTCTGATTTTATTTAAAACACCTTCTTGGACCTCTAAAGGGTCCAATAATCTCTGTTTGATGATCGGACTGTGGATGTTTGTAAATGGTTTTTGACAACCTATTTGTTCAACTACTTTTAGGGGGTCTGATTTTATTTATACACCTTTTTTGGACCTCTAGAGGGTCCAATAATCTCTGTTGATGATCGGCCTGTGGATTTTTTGCAAATGGTTCTTGCCTATCTATTTGTTCAACTACTTTTAGGGGGTCCCCCCCCCCCCCCCCCCCCCCCCCCCCCCCCCCCCCCCCTGATTTTTTTTACAACACCTTTTTAGACCTCTAAAGGGTTCAATAATCTCAGTTTGATGATCGGACTGGGGACTTTTGTAAATGATTCTTGCCTACCTGTTTGTTCAACTACTTTTAGGGGGTCTGATTTTTTTTACAACACCTTTTTAGACCTCTAAAGGGTTCAATAATCTCTGTTGATGATCGGCTTGTGGATTTTTGTAAATGGTTCTTGCCTATCTATTTGTTCAACTACTTTTAGGGGGTCTGATTTTATTTAAAACTCCATTTTGGACCTCTAAAGGGTCCAATAATCTCTGTTCGATGATCGGGACTGTGTGATTTTTTTAAATGGTTTCTTGCCTACCTATTTGTTCAACTAACTACTTTTTTAGGGGGTCTAATTTTATTTAAAACACCTTTTTGGACCTCTAAAGGGTCCAATAATCTCTGTTTGACGATCAGACTGTGATATTTTTGTAAATGGTTCTTGCCCACCTATTTTGCAACTACTTTTAGGGGGTCTGATTTTATTTAAAAAACACCTTTTTGGACCTCTAAAGGGTCCAATAATCTCTGTTTGATGATCGAATTGCGGATTTTTGTAAAATGGTTGTTGTTTACCTATTTGTTTAAACTACTTTTGAGGGGTCTGATTTCATTTATAAAACCTTTTTGGACCTCTAAAGGGTCCAATAATTTCTGTTTGATGATCCGACTGTGGATTTTTTTTAAATGGTCTTGCCTACCTATTTGTTCAAACTACTTTTATGGGTTCGATTTTATGTAAAACACCTTCTTGGACCCCTAAAGGGTCCAATAATCTCTGTTTGATGATCGAACTGTGGAGTGTTGTAAATGGTTCTTGCCTACCTATTTGTTCAAAACCACTTTTAGGGGGTCTGATTTTATTTGTCATTGTATATTGTCATTTCACCCTACAAGTTACAAAGATTAGACAACGAATTTCATGCTTGAAGAACTTTTTTACAAAAAGCCTTTCCATTTATGCCATTTTAAGACACACGCTGATTACCATAAGCAATTAAGCATGATAGGTCGGCTAAAAATAACTCACAATCAGAAATAAGTTTTAATCTTATGCACAATTTGTAAAACAAATCTAATAAGTCACTTACTAAAGGGTCAAACTAAGAAGAAGCATTATTACGTTTATTCGTTATACATTGTCATTCTTAAGCGTAGGCTACAATATAGAGCATAAATAGTGTAGACTTGTGCAGTGTAAATCAACAATTATGCGTTATTTTCTTATTTAGCCTCTTCTTTTTAACTGATATGAAAAACTCCATGGCTTAAAGCGCACTTGACTTTTCGATGAATTAGTTTTTTAAAAAATTTCAGTAAAATATGTTTTTTAAAGAAAAGTAAAGATCTACATTAAAACTTAGGATCAGAAGTATAGTCCTGTAATATAACCCCTGGGTTCCCACATATACGATCATTTGCATCAAACACGATTATTCGGCCAGATTTGCGAATATTGCAGCTATGTCTGAAATTTGGTTAAAATGTGTTCGATTTTCTAAATATTGTAAAAGTTCACGAATATCAACTTCTGCGATAACTTTGATGAATAAATCGCATCAAATCAATAGACTGAGCGAGATCAAAATGGATATTGAAGAATCGATTATGCCAGTTAGAAATTATAGAATACTATACTCTAAGGCTGATAGAGAGCATTAGAGTAGGCTGGTTTGTAATGATTATGGGATAAAGTTTTGAAGGAAACTGGTTTTGAAAATGAGATTAGTAGGCCATTTCATAAGGCTAGGCCTAATTTAAAAAATACAGGCCTGTTTTTTTTTGTTTTTTGTTTTGTGCAGCATATTATGGGTTCTAGCAACTAAATATTTAGACTAGCATGGAGCAGGCGATTCTAGTGGTGGTACTTTTTGAGTCGTCAATTGTTTCTTAGCTAGAACAGAATTCAAAAAGAAAAAGCGGAATCTACGAATTGATTTCTCACTTACAGCCATTTTTAATGTCATCATTACTGACATTTTGGATGTTTTCTTGCTATAAACAAAACAAGATTCAGGCTTTGCCCTAGGATATTTAAAAAAAATGAGTTAATATGCTATTATTTTTAAATTGGCTTCATTGATATTGCAATCTAATTATTGGTAATAACTCAGCATAAAAGGATAATGACAAACCCATAAAATCAGTGAATTTTTGTATATTGCCCAAGCTATGCCCAGTTAAATGGAGGGTTGATGACAATTTGTATTAAAAAGATATCTGGAAAACTTAGGCTATTTACATTAACTTTTACATTAATTTTTGCCACTTAAAATCGGACTGATATAAATCGTTCAGTGTTTTCCTCTATAATGAATACGGTGTTTAAAATGCGAATTTTTGTGTTCAAATTTTAATACAATATTTTCTCCCTAAAAAAATTCTATATGCGGGAACCCACGGTAAAACGAACAGAAATCAAAATAAATAATCACATAAAGATCAAGATAAAACATACTGATATAAGTAAATTAATAAATTCTGAAACGAGTAGGAATTTAAATTAATGCTCATTCCTTTGATAGTAATTAAATTAAAAAAACAAAACAAGTTTTTTTTTTACTGAAAGTAAGAAGCGACTGTAAAACTTAGAAAACAAACATAAATTATTCCATATATGAAAGGGGCTGTCCCCTTCTCAACACCTCGCTCTTTACGCTAAACTTTTGCTCTGTCTCACAACTTGATTTTTTTAAACAATAAAAAACTTTAGCGTAAAGAGCGAGGCGTTGAGGAGGGGACAGCCCCTTTCATATACGGAATAATTTTTGTTCGTTTTAAGTTTTAATGTCTCTCCTTACTTTCAGTTAAAAAAACTCGTTTTTTTTTTTTTGTTTTTTATTTAATTTGTGAACGTTTTTGAATTAATGCAGCTTTGATTTTGGCTCACCGTACATGAATAATTAAAACAAAATTTGCATATTAATTTTACTTTTTTTTGGCTAAATGTTTTTCTTGAAATTTTGTTCTGACGTAATTTACAAATTAACTTACGTAAACAAACTTCTATATTCGTATGTTTTATATTATGTATATTAGGGAGTCAATACCTCGCTCTTCACGCTAAAACTTGAATTTTGTTCGAATCACAAAACCCCTGAATCACAAAGGCCGATTAATTAGAATAGATAGCTCTTTTGAAAGTACTAAAAAAACTTTAGCGTAAGAGCGTAAAGAGGTATTAACTAGGGGGCGAACCCCCTCATATACGTAATAATTTCTGTTCTTTTTAAGTTTAATGTTGCTCCTTAATTTCAGTTGAACATTTTTTTTTAATTTAATTTCTGATCGTTTTTTAAATAATGCAGGGAAATCCAGCGCCCCCTTCATAGAAATCCAGAACAATCTGTAGGCAATTTCTCTGAAAAACATCTAGTAAATCTTCATCCGCTTTTTGGAGCGCCCATATTTGACCACTGTCATCACTGTACCTTCCAATGTTCTATTCTTATTTTACAGACTAATCTTCCTATTCTTCCAAACTTTTTTTAACTGTGGAAAACATCCTGAGCCTTAGCTATTCTACTTTTAACATCTTCACTGCTCCCCGGCTTTATTAATAATACTACCAAGGTAAATTAAGCTGACCACTTAATCAATCTTTTCGTTACCCAACATCACCTTTTCATCATCGCTTATTCCTTAGTGACTTAGTCTTCTTTATATTAATTTTCAAACCTATTCTAGCACCTGAACTTGCAAAACCGCTAAAAGTTCATTCATTTTGCTCACACTTTCATCTAGGATGCTTAAATCATCAGCATAATCCAAGTCCAGGAGAGTTTTTCCTCCCCATTTGATTCCGTGGTCTCTCATTGCCTTTCCTTAGCTCCTTAAGACAAATTCCATCAAAATGATCCATATAAAGGGGATAGAACACAGCCCTGCTTAACTCCTGATTGAATACAAAACTAGCTATTAACCTCATTTCCTACCTTAATATGTAAGTGCTATTCTTGTACATAGCACTAATCAATTTAATGCATTTGTCTGGTATAACATACAAGAATAAGACCTTTGCTAAAGCTCTTCTATCAACAGAATCGAGTGCTTGCTCATAATCTATAAAACTGAGGACCAGTGGTGTTTGACAACTAAGGCACTCCTCTCATTATTAACCTAAGAGTGAAAGTTTGGTCGACACATCCTCTACCTTTTCTAAAACACAACACTGTTCTTCTCTTAAAACTTTGTCTACAGCCTTTTTCAGTCTAAAAAGTATCATATTACTAAGTAATTGGCTACTTACAGAGACCAAGACTAATGCCTTGATAATTCATTGGACCCTTTAAATTCTTTTATTGGTTACTTTGGCAGTGAGTGTGCTTCGTGTGAAGGGGGAAAATGTCATTTTGACAACCTGGATAAATATGCTGTTTCTTGATAAAGGTCAACCCCTCTCTTAACATTCCCTGTAAGCTCAAATTTAATACCTAAACTGTTTTTTGGGACATTTAAGTACAATTTGACAGCCTAGATGCAAATAGGGCTTTTTATTTATGTGAAAATACCTTTCAACATTCCTTGACAATTTCAACTTAATACACTGTTCCTTAAAACAATATTCCTGAAACATTCCGTATGGGTTATTTTGATCCAATGGATGTATATAGCGTTGTTTAATTAGCTTAAACATTTCCCAGAATATTCCCTGAAAGTTTCAAGCTAATACTCTTAGCAGTTACTGAGTAGTTTTATTTTAATGCTCTTAGCCTTCCCGAACGGCTAATCCTCCTAAATATTCAAAACAGTCCTAAACATTCCTAGGCAATCCTCCTAAACATTCATGAAGGCTTAAAAGTAATACATTTGTCTTTCTTATGATATTGCGGATAGGTCTTTTGATAATCTGTATACTTGATGCCTTTTGATTTCGTTTAAAATCCCTATCAAAATTTCCTGACAGTTTCAATTAGTACTTTTAGCCGTACCTGAGTTATTGGTGGTACCCTATTGGAAATCTAGGATCCACATAGCGTCTTTTTCTTAGGTTCTAAATACCCTTTGACATTTCTCTGGAAATTTCGAATTAATACTCTTTACTGCTCTTAAGATATTGTGGATATGCCTTTTTGATTATCTGGATGCATATAATGTCTTTCAACTTCCCCCTTAACATTCCCTAAATGTTTTCAACTGAACACCCATAGCCTTTCCTGAGATCAATATTAATACGGCCAGATGCAACCTTTTGGCAACTAGTGTCTTTTTGATTCAGTTGAAACATCCCCCTCAGCATTTCCTTAATGTTTCAAAACAAATACCCCTAGCTGATCCTGTGATATTGCATTTATGCTCTTTTGACAACCTGGATGCACCTAGTGCCTTTGATTTAATTCAAAATCCCCTCAAACTTATCGGAATGTTTCAACTTAATACCCTTAGTTTCTCCTGAGATATTTCGTATATTCCCTTTTGAGCACCAGAATAAATATAGCGTCTTTACATTAAGTACGTTTTATCTTAATGACCCTTAGCCAGAGTAGCAGCAGTAGTAGTAGAAGCATTAGCGTTAGTAGTAAAAGTATTAAGCAGTAGTAGTAGTGTGAAACTAGTGTCTTTTTGTTAGTTGATCATTCTCCTCTGAATGCCCTGAAGGTTTCAACTTAATACCCACTGTGCTTTTCCTGAGATATTTCTGATGCACCCTTCTAATATACTACTGTTTTAATTTTTTTTAAACATTTCCCCAAAGTTTCAACTTATTAGCCGAAGCGTTTTTTTAGAGACCCAGGATCAAACATGCTCCCTTATTCCAATAAGAAAACCTATGGGCAAACAATGGACAACTGGTATCACTTACAGCCCTTGTCTCAAAAGCTGTGGGGGTCAATTCATCCCCGGAGACATAGTTGTTGGGTTTTTAATCATTGAAGCCATATTGCTTTTTCTTAGGTAGCGGTATTGCGCTGCCTATAGTGCCTATAATGCACCCTTCTAACAACCTACTGTTTTAATTTTTTTCAAAATTTCCCCAAGTTTCATCTTATTACCTGAAGCGTTCTTAGAGACCAGGATCAATCATGCTCCCTTATTCCAATAATAAAACCTATGGGTAAACCTATTGCTTTTTCTTAGGCAACAGTATTGCGCTACCTATAATTAACTTGTCCTACATTGCCATGGCCTGGCCTAAGCAATCAGTTGACCTTTTTACGTCATGGCTAATAGTATCTTAACGTTGTTACCAAAAATTTAATGTCAGAGATTTTTCAAAGGGATAAATAAAGCTTTTAAAAACAACCACATTCGCGTAACAAAATCCTAGATGGCGATGTATTTTCTCTGTCAATTTAGTCATGCAACATTCTCGCATATTGTGCCTTCTTTTTTTAATGTTAATAACACATGTTTTTTTATAGATGGACAAAACAATTTTGTCAATATTCTCTCATAGATGAAATATTTTTAAGACCCTGGAATGATTTCTCTATTACTGGTTAGTGATATTTTAGGATTTTTTTTTTTTTTTTTTTTTTTTCAACCGAATGTAAACACTGAAATTCTATTCTTCAACCTATATAAAATCTGGGTATCCTTCAAGACTTTCACTATTACCAAAATTTAAGGATTGTTAGAAGATCGGTATAAAAGGAGATGTTTTAATGTGGATTACTGAGTTGAGAGGAGATTCTCTGGCTCTTAATGAAAGAAAGAAAACTGTCGTTTCACTAAAAACGAAAATGTGGGTATTGCATTTTTACTATGCTGCAGTAAAAATACTAGACAACTCAACAGAAGTATTACGAAGTTTATAGATTTAAGCTTTTCGTGGGCCAGTATTTCCTTGAGAGCATAGATGTGAAAGTATCTATAAATTTTCATTTTGTAGCTCAATAATACAGCCTTCGATTGTTTATTGACCTCAAAATCTTGGCTTGAAATGTTTCCTAAGACACTGTAAAAACTCATGCTAAAATCTGCCAGAAAATACTCCTAGCAGCTACTATACGCGACTGAATAATTGGTGTCAAAGGCCTACCATGAATATTTTCTCACTAAAAATACACTTTTAGAGAATCTAGGGCAACCCATCTCCAAAGAAGGATCCACTGAATGCAGTTCACAAAGTTATGCTGGGTCATTTTGAATTATAGATTCAGCTATAACAGACTAGTGTCACCATTTTGGTAACAAAATTAAAGTCCGATTTTTTTCTCAGGCCTAATCACCAGGAACAGGTGATCACAAAAGGCTGGGGAAGATTTCATGAATGAGCTGGTTGGAGCATTTCATACTCACAAAAGGATTATTTCGCTAAAACAAAGTAACTATAAATTGCAAACACACAAAAGAAATTAGAAAAAAGATGTATAAATAGAACAGAATGCCTTGTATGAGCTAAAGTTAAAATCTCAAACAGCTTAACTTGCAAAATGAAAATTCATAAGCAAATAGTAGAGACGTTTCTGTTACACCATATGACTTTTAAATCAAAAAGGATATCGCAATAGCAATGACTTAATTTAAACTTACATCTGTCCTAGGACTCAAGTAGATTAGATGTATTCAAATAACACGTGCTCTACCGTGTCATCAATCGACATTGAGAGAATTTAATTTATCATTAATGAGTATAAGACTATTTATAAAATACAAAAAACATACCAATAATATTGGTGCGTAGCAAATAGAAATTCCTTTAAGATTTAAAGCTTTTCATATATCTTGAAAAATCTCTAAATGATATTCCTTTCACTCTTTAAGGAAAGCTTTGCAAGCATGCGTTTAACCTTCCAGGAATGAATAGAACGTCATTTGCACTTTATTGAAGACAATTTTATTTCTAACTGTGGTGTTTTTATTTGTGATAGCATCAATAAAAAAAAAATAATATATAAAAAAATATATAAAAAATATATATATATATATATATATATATATATATATATATATATATTATATATATATATATATATATATATATATATAATATATATATATATATATATCTATATATATATATATATATAATATCTTATATATAATATATATATATATATATATATATATATATATATATAATATATTATAGAACATATATATATGGGATATATATATATTATTGATATATACATATATAGGTTGTTGCCCATAAGGCATATATTTATATCCTATTATATATTTTCATACTTATAGTATAGGCATATATAATATATAAAGATATATATATATACGAGAGATATATTTTATTGATATGCATCGGGGTATTATATAATAAGTATTTGGCCATATGATATAATATATCAGGGTCTGTATAGATGATATATAGCATTGGTAATTTGTGATATATATTATAGCTGATATATATATATATATATCATATACGTTGAATAAAGGCTATAAAATATATATATAATATATGTATAGCTCTTTATATATCTATATAGATAAGAACGTCCTATAATATCATATATATAATAGATATACTTATATGGCAATAATATACCATATATAGCATAAATATAATATATGGTTATATATATAAATATATACACCATAGTGATATATATAAAGTTGCATATTACAATGAATATGCATATATATATATATTATGAAATATATATATACCCATCTATATGTATATATACATACTTATATAACACTATATAGGCGTATAGATTGCGATTGCGATATTATTATATATATATATTATATTATATCCTTATATATTATATCGTATATATAAGTCATATCACTATATAAACATAGTAACTATTATTCATATTATATATATATATCGCTATATATATATATACCACGCGAATTATATATATATACTATATATATGATATCTGATATACTTAATATATATATATATATAATTATATATATAATATATATATGTATACTATTATATGCATGTATATTATACCCGTTCTTTTATATCTAATATATATATATATGCCTCGTTGTAATATATTCCGCTATATATATATATTCTATGGTTCTATATATATATATATACTATATAATATATATTTATAACCATATATTTATTTTTTAATCCTATTATGCTATATATTCTATATTCGCTAATATATCTTAACCATATATATATATGTATTATTCATATCGTTTTTGCTCGTTAATATCGCATTCCGTATATATATATAACCCTATATATATTGTTTATATATATACTTTATATATATATATATATATATATATTTGTCCTATATATATATATTATGATATATATATATATATTTCTTTGTTCTATATATATTATATATATATAGATATATTTCATACTTCTGTTCCCCTATATATTATACCTATAGCTATAGATATATATCAGACATATATATATATATATATATATATAAAATTCTAGATATTTATTTAAAGGTCACTTAAATATACTTCTATATATTTCTTCAGATATATATATATATAAAATAACGCCTATTGTATATAATAAATACTTTTATATACTATATATATTGATATAACATATATATATTCTATATTCTTCAGATACTATAAATGACTTATATATCTATATGCATATAAATAATAATATAAATATATATATGCTATAATATTTGTATCTATATATATTATATATCAATAGTTATATCTCGTATATAATGTATATATATATATCTATATTTGTATATATCTATATATATTGTATATATTGGGTATATATTTAAGTAAGTATTTGTATTTGTTATTTATATATAGAAATATATTTATATATATATATGTCATATATTTGTTTGTACCGAGGTTTTGTTTGAACCAGTGTTATTGTCTTTTGCCGTGCCTGCTTTCCTGTTTGAGCGGCTACATTTGTTTGTATGTCAGGTTTGTGTTTTTTGGCCATGTCACTTGTTGCCTATATCCTAAAGTTGTCTGCCCCCCCCAGTGAAGCAGCAGTTGATTTTTGCATCATCCTCAACTTCTTGTGTTTTCATGTAACTTTGGCATAGGGTGTTTGTATGCAATCTATTTGCAAGTTTTCTCCAAAAAGATTCATCATATTACGAGAGATCCCCTTTTTTGTAAAGAATCTATTTGCAAGGCGCTCGGTCGGGGTTTAAGAGCTTCATTTGTATGTCTAAAAAGTACCTTTGGCCATATGAAGGTTATATATTCTGAAATCATATTCATGTTTGGGTCTGTGAATAGATGAAGTGCTAAGTCTTGTTTTGTGATAAGGTACGTCTAAATCTCTGTTGAAAATATCTACGAATCTATTGATGTTTGTATCATCGGTTTGGTTGTTTGCAAGTCCAAGTGTTTGTCTTTGTTGAATGTATGTCTAAAGCAAAACTTTCGTTTGTAGTCTGAATCTATTTGCATTTGTATTTCTCGGTAGTGGAGCTGTTTACAAGTCCAAAGTATTTGTCTTAGTTGGTTTTGTATGTCTAAGGTGCCTGTCTTTCTCTCTGTTTGTAAGTCAATCTAATTTGTTTAGTAATTGCGGGTGGTGTTTGCAATGCAATGTTTACCAATGTCAAAAGCAGCAACTCCAAATAATTCAACTTTTGTATGCTCTGAATCTATTTGTTATGTCTGGGCTGGTGTTGCAAGGTTTTTGTCTATGGGAAAATATGTCTAAAGTGCCTGTCCACTCTGTGAATGTCATGAATCATTTGTTTGTATGTTTGGGTTGGTGTTTGCAATCCAATGTTTGTCAATTTGTTGAATTGAATGTCTTAAAAGTTGCCTGTCGTTTCTCATCTCTGTATTTTTTGTATGTCTGTGTTTTGTTTGGCAAGTCCACAGTTTTTTGTCTTTGTTGCGTCGAAGAAAGTTGTCTTTCTCTTTCTGTATGTCTGAATCCATTTGTTATTCTAATGTGGTGTTTAAAGTCCAAGTTTTTTCTTTTTCTTTGGCTTTATGTTAAAAGTGCCTGACTTTTTTTCTGTTCTGATTCTCACTTTCACTTGTCTTTCTTGTTTTTTACAGCACAAAGTGGCTGTCCTTGTTTGTATTCAATCTCATTTTTTTGTATTTCACGCTTGGTGTTTACAAGTCTTGTTTGTCTTTGTGGTCTGTATGTCTAAAGTGCCTGTCGTTTGTATGTCTGGAATCTATTGGTTCTTACTTTTTGGGTTGGTGTTTGACAAGCTCTGATTCTGCCTTCACTTATCTTCTAACCACATATTTCTTTGATGTCTTTACTTTCATCTTGAATGTCATTCTGTTCTGCGTTGTTGCATGTCTTGTATATACCGTTCTTTTGTTGTTGGTGTTTGCACTTTTTTGTTTTTTGCCGCTGTAATTCTTTGTGGCTTGTATTCCGCTTATCTTTTAACCGTATATTTCTTTGTTTCTCAATTTTTGTTTTATCATTACTTTAGAAATCTTCTTTCTCTGTTTGTATGTCTGATATATTTTTTTTGTCCTGGAGTTGGTGTTTGCACTTTTGCTTTTGACCGTTTGTATTTTCCGCTGCCTTTTATGTTTGTAACCAATCCATATTTGTTTTATGTCTGGTTCTTCACCAAGTGTTTGTCTTTGGTTGCCTTGTATGTCCTAATTGCCGCTTCTGTTTGTATGTCTTTTAACCCTATATTTGTTTTGTTTTTCAATTTTTTTGATCATTAATTTAGAAATCTTTTCAAGTAACCATATATTTTTTTTGTTTTCCCTTTGTTTTTGACCGTTGTCTGAATTTGTTTGTATGCCTGCTTATCTTTGCAACCATATGTTTGTCTTTTGTTGGTCTTCACTTCGTTTTGCCTCGTTGTAATTCACACCTATAGCTAAAGATGGAAGCACAGTCAGACAGACACACAGCTATAGTGTGAGGGACAAGCAAAAAAAAAGATAGGTTTTTGTATTTAAGGTCACTTAATCTATTCTAAGATGCTTTGCAGAAAGTGTACCATAATAAAATAAATAAAAAGAACGCCTACTTGTAAACTAAAATTTGTACATTAAAATATTTGTCTTTGAAGAATTGTATTTAAATGCCTGTCCTAACTGTATATATTCTAATCTATTTGTTTGTATTCTTCAGATAAGTGTTTGTCTTTGAAATAAATGAAAATTAAAACCACTCTACTTGCAAGAATAAATAAATAAATAAAATATATGCGGAAAAATTTGTTTGTATGTGTGGGTTGTGTTTGCAAGTTCAAGTGTTTGTATGTCTTTGTTTGGTTTTGTATGTCTAAAGTGCCTGTCTTTCTCTGTTTGTATGTCTGAATCTATTTGTTTGTATGTTGGGTTGGGCTTGTTTGCAAGTCCAAGTGTTTGTCTTTGTTGGTTTGTATGTCTAAAGTGCCCCTGTCTTTCTCTGTTTGTATGTCTGAATCTATTTGTTTGTATGTCTGGGTTGGTGTTTGTAAGTCCAAGTGTTTGTCTTTGTTGGTTTGTATGTCTAAAGTGCCTGTCTTTCTCTGTTTGTATGTCTGAATCATATTTGTTTGTATGTCTGGGTTGGTGTTTGCAAGTCCAAGTGTTTTGTCTTTGTTGGCTTGTATGTCTAAAGTGCCTGTCTTTCTCTGTTTGTATGTCTGGGTTGGTTGTTTGCAAGTCCAAGTGTTTGTCTTTGTTGGTTTGTATGTCTAAAGTGCCTGTCTTTCTCTGTTTGTATGTCTGAATCTGGGTTGGTGTTTTGCAAGTTCCAGTGTGTTTGTCTTTGTTGGTTTGTATGTCTAAAGTGCCTGTCTTTCTCTGTTTGTATGTCTGAATCTATTTGTTTGTATGTTTGGGTTGGTGTTTGCAAGTCCAAGTGTTTTGTCTTTGTTGGTTGTATGTCTAAAGTGCCTGTCTTTCTCTGTTTGTATGTCTGAATCTATTTGTTTGTATGTCTGGGTTGGTGTTTGCAAGTCCAAGTGTTTGTCTTTGTTTGGCTTGTATGTCTAAAGTGCCTGTCTTTCTCTGTTTGTATGTCTGAATCTATTTGTTTGTATGTCTGAGTTGGTGTTTACAAGTCCAAGTGTTTGTCTTTGTTGGTTTGTATGTTAAGGTGCCTGTCTTTCTTTGTTTGTATGTCTGAATCTATTTGTTTGTATGTCTGGGTTGGTGTTTGCAGGTCCTAAGTGTTTGTCTTTGTTGGTTTGTATGTCTAAAGTTGCCTGTCTTTTTCTGTTTGTATGTCTGAATCTATTTGTTTGTATATTCTGGGCTGGTGTTTGCAAGTCGAAGTGTTTGTCTTTGTTGGTTTGTATGTCTAAAGTGCCTGTCATTCTCCTGTTTGTATGTCTGAATCTATTTGTTTGTATGTCTTGGGTTGGTGTTTTGCAAGTCCAAGTGTTTGTCTTTGTTGATTTGTATGTCTAAAGTGCCTGTCTTTCTGTTTGTATGTCTGAATCTATTTGTTGTGTATGTCTGGTTGGTGTTTGCAAGTCCAAGTTTTTGTCTTTGTTGGTTTGTATGTAGCTAAAGTGCCTGTCTTTCTCTGTCTGTATGTCTGAATCCATTTGTTTGTATGTCTGGGTTGGGTGTTTAGAAGTCTAAGTGTTTTTCTTTGTTGGCTTGTGTGTCTGAAGTGCCTGTCTTTTTCTGTTTGTATGTCTGGTTGGGGCGGTGTTTGCAACTTCAAGTGTTTGTCTTTGTTGGTTTGTATGTCTAAAGTGCCTGTCTTTCTCTGTTAGTATGTCTGAATCTATTTGTTTGTATTTCTGAGTTGGTGTTTACAAGTCCATGTGTTTGTCTTTGTTGGTTTGTATGTCTAAAGTGCCTGTCTTTCTCTGTTTGTATGTCTGAATCTATTTGTTTGTATGTCTGGGTTGGTGTTTGCAAGTCCAAGTGTTTGTCTTTGTTGGTTTGTATGTCTAAAGTGCCTGCTTTTCTGTTTGTATGTCTGAATCTATTTGTTTGTATGTCTGGGCTGGTGTTTGCAAGTCCAAGTGTTTGTCTTTGTTGGTTTGTATGTCTAAAGTCCCCTATTTGTTTGTATGTTTGAATCTATTTTTTTGTATGTCTGGGCTGGTGTTTTGCAAGTCCAGTGTTTTGTCTTTGTAAGTTTGTATGTCTAAAGTGCCTGTCTTTCTCTGTTTGTATGTCTGAATCTATTTGTTTGTATATCTGGATTGGTGTTTGCAAGTCCAAGTGTTTGTCTTTGTTGGTTTGTATGTCTAAAGTGCCTGTCTTTCTCTGTTTGTATGTCTGAATCTATTTGTTTGTATGTCTGGGTCTTGGTGTTTGCAAGTCCAAGTGTTTGTCATTGTTGGTTTGTATGTCTAAAGTGCCTGTCTTTCTCTGTTTGTATGTCTGAATCTATTTGTTTGTATGTCTGGGTTGGTGTTTGCAAGTCCAAGTGTTTGTCTTTGTTGGTTTGTATGTCTAAAGTGCCTGTCTTTCTCTGTTTGTATGTCTGAATCTATTTGTTTGTATGTCTGGGTTGGTGTTTGCAAGTCCAAGTGTTTGTCTTTGTTGGTTGTATGTCTAAAGTGCCTGTCTTTCTCTGTTTGTATGTCTGAATCTATTTGTTTGTTATGTCTGGGTTGGTGTTTGCAAGTCCAAGTGTTTGTCTTTGTTGGTTTGTTTGTCTAAAGTGCTGTCTTTCTCTGTTTGTATGTCTGAATCTATTTGTTTGTATGTCTGGGTGGTGTTTCGCAAGTCCAAGTGTTTGTCTTTGTTGGTTTGTATGTCTAAAGTGTCTGTCTTTCTCTGTTTGTATGTCTGAATCTATTTGTTGTATGTTTGGGTTGGTGTTTGCAAGTCCAAGTGTTTGTCTTTGTTGGTTTGTATGTCTAAAGTGCCTGTCTTTCTCTGTTTGTGTGTCTGAATCTATTTGTTTGTATGTCTGGGTTGGTTTTTGCAAGTCCAAGTGTTTGTCTTTGTTGGTTTGTATGTCTAAATCTATTTGTTTGTATGTCTGAATCTATTTGTTTGTATGTCTGGGCTGGTGTTTGCAAGTCCAGTGTTTGTCTTTGTAAGTTTGTATGTCTAAAGTACCTGTATTTTTCTGTATGTATGTCTGAATCTATTTGTTTGTATGTCTCCAAGGATTGTCTTTGTTGTGTTTGCAAGTCCAAGTGTTTGTCTTTGTTGGTTTTGTATAGCTAAAGTGCCTGTCTTTCTCTGTTTGTATGTCTGAATCTATTTGTTTGTATGTCTGGGTTGGTGTTTGCAGTCCAAGTGTTTGTCTTTGTTGGTTTGTATGTCTAAAGTGTCTGTCTTTCTCTGTTTGTATGACTGAATCTATTTGTTTGTATGTCTGGGTGGTGTTTGCGAGTCAAAGTGTTTGTCTTTGTTGGTTTGTATGTCTAAAGTGCCTGTCTTTCTCTGTTTGTATGTCTGAATCTATTTGTTTTAAATGTCTGGGTTGGTGTTTGCAAGTCCATTTGTTTGTCTTTGTTGGTGTGTATGTCTAAAGTGCCTGTCTTTATCTGTTTGCATGTCTGAATCTATTTGTTTGTATGTCTGGGTTGGTGTTTGCAAGTCCAAGTGTTTGTCTTTGTTGGTTTGTATGTCTAAAGTGCCTGTCCTTTCTCTGTTTGTATGTCTGAATCTATTTGTTTGTATGTCTGGGTGGTGTTTGCAAGTCCAAGTGTTTGTCTTTGTTGGTTTGTATGTCTAAAGTGCCTGTCTTTCTCTGTTTGTATGTCTGAATCTATTTGTTTGTATGTCTGGGTGGTGTTTGCAAGTTCAAGTGTTTGTCTTTGTTGGTTTGTATGTCTAAAGTGCCTGTCTTTCTCTGTTTGTATGTCTGAATCTATTTTGTTTGTATGTTTGGGCTGGTGTTTGCAAGTCCAAGTTTTTGTCTTTGTTGGTTTGTATGTTTAAAGTACCTGTCTTTCTCTGTTTGTATGTCTGAATCTATTTTTTTGTATGTGTGGGCTGGTTTGTTTGCAAGTCCAAGTGTTTGTCTTCGTTGGTTTGTATGTCTAAAGTGCCTGTCTTTCTCTGTTTGTATGTCTGAATCTATTTGTTTGTTGTGTCTGGATTGGTGTTTGCAAGTCCAAGTGTTTGGCTTTGCTTGGTTTGTATGTCTAAAGTGCCTGTCTTTCTCTGTTTGTATGTCTGAATCTATTTGTTTGTATGTCTAGGTTGGTGTTTGCAAGTCCAAGTGTTTGTCTTCGTTGGTTTGTATGTCTAAAGTGCCTGTCTTTCTCTGTTTGTATGTCAGAATCTATTTGTTTTTATGTCTTGGCTGGTGTTTGCTAGTCCAAGTGTTTGTCTTTGTTGGTTTTGTATGTCTAAGTGCCTGTCTTTCTCTGTTTGTTTGTCTGAATCTATTTGTTTGTATGTCTGGGCTGGTTTTCGCAAGTCCAAGTGTTTGTCTTTGTTGGTTTGTATGTCTAAAGTGCCTGTCTTTCTCTGTTTGTATGTCTGAATCTATTTGTTTGTATGTCTGGGTTGGTGTTTCCAAGTCCAAGTGTTTGTCTTTGTTGGTTTGTATGTCTAAAAGTGTCTGTCTTTCTCTGTTTGTATGTCTGAATCTATTTGTTTGTATGTCTGAGCTGGTGTTTGAAAGTCTAAGTGTTTGTCTTTGTTGGTTTGTATGTCTAAAGTGCCTGTCTTTCTCTGTTTGTATGTCTAAATCTATTTGTTTGTATGTCTGGGTTGGTGTTTGCAAGTCCAAGGGTTTTTCTTTGTTGGTTTGTGTGTCTAAAGTGCATGTCTCTCTCTCTGTTTGTATATTCTGAATCTATTTGTTTGTATGTCTGGATTGGTGTTTGCAAGTCCAAGTGTTTGTCTGTGTTGGTTTGTATGTCTAAAGTGCCTGTCTTTCTCTCTTTTTATGTCTGAATCTATTTGTTTGTATGTCTAGCTTGGTGTTTGCAAGTCCAAGTGTTTGTCTTTGTTGGTTTGTATGTCTAAGGTGCCTGTCTTTCTCTGTTTGTATGTCTGAATCTATTTGTTTGTATGTCTGGGTTGGTGTTTGCAAGTCCAAAAAGTTGGGCAAAAAGTAGGGGGGAGGGGGTTCCTCCTGCGTCTCAAGTGCGCAAAAAAGTATTTAAAAAAATGGGGGGAGGGGCAAAAAGTTGAGGGGCGGGAGGGGTCCCTTGGGGGGGGCCTTTTGTGTCTCGAGCGTGGAAAAAAAAGTATTAAAAAATACGGTGGGGGGGGGGCTAAAAAGTTGGGGGGGGGGGGCTTAGGGGGGCCCTTCTGTGTCTCAAACGCGCAAAAAAAGTATTAAAAAATGTAAAAAGTGTGGCAAAAAAGTTAGGTGGAGGGGGCCCTTTGGGTTGGGGTAGGGGAGCTTACAACACTGTTCAAATGGAACTTCTGTATTTATAACGACTGCAGAGTTTCACCCCAAATCATCCTCTAAAATGTCTCAAACTGTTTCGCTCAAATAATCCCTAAAATGTTGATTAATTTGTTTTCACCCAAATAATCCCCTAAAAGTAATTTCTGCGTGTTCCTTTGCTTCGGCATCCTTTTGCGCTGTCACATTTGAAATTCCCAGGAAAACCCTTTCCCGCGTAAAATATATTCAATTTGTCTTGATCTCGTATGAATTTCTGAAAAAATCTACGGTGTTCCTAGTTACACTGTTATGGCTTCGATAGAATATTAATATTTATTTCTCAGACCTAAAGACCAGAGAAGCCATATTTAAAAATAGAGTATTAATTGATCTCTCAGACCTAAAGACTAGAGAAGCCATATTTAAAAATAAAATCTCCTAGAATCGATAATTCTCCGTCGATTATGTAAATCAATGCCCCAGAAATCCTGTCCCCTTAGTGGATCAATACACTTAGAAACATCCCTGATTGACCTTGAAAAAGACTCGTGATCCTGTCCCCTTCATGCATCAATACCATTGTACCGTTAGTATTCAGTGCGCATGTGCATTATTCCCGCAGTATTTCCAAGTTCCCTGATTGACCTTGAAAAAGGTACCTTTAAAGTACCAAATAATACCTTTCTTATCTGGCAATAGGGCACACTCCCCTCTGTATCTATTGGGTTCCTCCTACTTACATCCTTTTGACAAACTTAGATGCAGAAGGTATCTTTTGATTTTGTTCGATATCCCCAACAGTTTCAACAGTTTCAACAACAGTTTCAAGATGTCCCAAAAGTTTCAACTTAATACCCCTAGCTATTTCTGAAATTTTACAGATACACCCTTTTGGCAACCTGGGTGTACAAAATTCCCTTTGATTTAGCTCAACTTACCCCTCAAGATGCCCTGAAAAAATCAAATTATTAAACTTAGCTGTTTCTTAGATATCGTAGATACACCCTTTTGACAACCTTGGATGCTCATACTTAATTAAGTTAAGATTTATAGAAGAAAAAAATTTACAGTTGCAGGTCCAAGATTAACCTTCGGAGTTATACAAGGTTGACCATTCGAGGTCCATGTTTCAAAAATATAGGTTTATCAGTAAGTATCTCTTTTGGTAATCGGATCAGGGTGGAATAGATTCCTTTCCATCTTAAAAATCTTTTTAAAAAATCAGAAGTGGACAAATTCTGTGAAAAAATTTTTTCAAAAGATTCTTTTTCTGAAGCAGCAGCGTATCTTTCGTGTTTTTTTAACTTAATAATATGATTTAATGGTTTCTAGCTGTTGTTTATGGGTGACTTGTGCTTTTCGCACGTGTTTAAGAGTAGAGGTCTAAGTAACATTTCTACGACGCAATGTTCCTTCCCATACTATTTGCTTGATGCTCTACACCTTTTCAAAGAGAGAGTCAGTACTCCCTCACATGGTATACACTACAGTTTTACGTGCACATTGCAAAAAGTGAGTAAACCTATAAAGTGGTCAAACACGTTTTGAGAGTATAGTCGAGATTGTATAAGACAACCAAACTGGTTTTTGTAACAACACCCATTTTTTTTTAGAGCCAATCAGAGAGAGCGGAGGTTACTCTATATACGATAACTTGATTGGTGATTAGATTTGAATAAAAGGAGTGATTTTCACTGCAATTCTTATTAGTAAGAGAATTGAATTCAAAGAGAATAGTTTATTTGAGAGGATATTAGTAGAGAAAATGAGTGGAGCATTTACACTATTGGAGATTGATGGTGGAGCCGGCAGCAGCAGCAAAGATATACGAGTACCAAATGTGGCTGTGGAAATAACAGGAGGCTGTAGACTATGCCTTGAATAGGACGATATGTATACTAGATACGTGATATCATTAAGCAAATTTAAGCTGGAGGAGCAATCATGATTTGCTGCGAAACTGAATATTGTGCATATAAATAGACTTCAGGGAGCATTAGATGTGCTAGTGAAATATATTGATGAGAACAAAATGCATCAGTGAATATTATTGTTGTAATTATGCTCAATAAAATTGTTTCTAAATCAAAGGTATTTTTCTTTCTATAGTAGGCTAGCGTATATTTTTTAGAGTAGAAAAAAAAATCTGATTAGTCTCAAGTTGGTTGTGAGAACGTTAGGACTCTAAAAAATGGATAGATTTGAGAGAAAGAGCGAATCATGGGGAGTCTAGTGCTTATGGAAAAACGTTTGATTCTAGATGATGATTTTCTAGAGCTGTCTATTCAAAGGAAGATATTTTCTTGGGGAATGCTTGTCGATATAATGAAAACTGATTCTCCATCATTAGACTATTGCAAGAAGCTTTTACGTTGTTGTCCAAATGCATTTACACAATTTATTGATATATCAATCACGACACGGCAAAATGATATTGTGGATATGCTTTTAAACACTAGTTTAGAAATTTAGGACTTTTTTTTCATGAGAAAGATGGTGTTCAAGGATGATTTACTCTTCTCTCTCTCTCTCTCTCTCTCTCTCTCTCTCTCTCTCTCTCTCTCTATCCCACTCAATTTGTTGTTGTTGGTAGCTCAGTTTCATTGTGGCAGTGAGAGTGTCAATACATGAAAAAATGTTCCATACATGTCCGCTATGCATGTACACACTGGGCAGCTGATCATCATGTGAGAATTGCACAATGATTGATGAGTATGATGAAAAGTGCAGATTATGCAACCCGTGTAAATTGCATAGAGGATATGCTGTACAAATTAAAGGT
Source organism: Artemia sinica (assembly GCA_027921565.1). Classification (NCBI taxonomy): domain Eukaryota; kingdom Metazoa; phylum Arthropoda; class Branchiopoda; order Anostraca; family Artemiidae; genus Artemia; species Artemia sinica. The sequence goes on along the minus strand of CM051265.1, from coordinate 22,602,761 downwards.
TGTAATTCCTGTCTTGAAGAGGTGTGTGACTCTCATCCTAGAGGGCACCTATGCTCGAATTGCCACTATGATAAATGTAATCAGTGGGAGAATACATATCCTGGTATGATTGGAAAGAATCCTAAGCGTGATTTTAGTTTATTGCTAAGAGATTGGTATCGTCATGGTTTTAGATTGTTCTGGGAGGGGAGCCGGTCAGCGATTCAACTGTTGGAACAACAAAAGAATATGGTTTCTACGTCATCGTTGTGAAGACAATGACTACTATGATTATAAGCCCACTGATTTTTATTTGGCTGTGACGGAATGTGATTCGCCACTTGAGGACACTGTTTGTGACATTGCTTCTAATAAGCAAATTGAAACATATGAATTCTATAAAAATGAATGAGAATAGTATCATTGACTATACAAAGAGATATGACAAGAGTGAAGTTACACCCTACTGTAAAAAATGTGACCCTGACATTGCAGCACATCAGGATCCATATACCGTGAATTCAGATAATCTACCTACATTAGTAGTTATCGACAAATACCTAGTAGAAGATGAAATCTAAAGAGTAGAAAAGTCGTTTTTATCATGTACATACATTTTTTCATTTATTAATAAACAATTTCACATACATTTTTAGAACATTTTATTCTTAGGGCACTAAAATCAATATTAAACACGCTTTGTAGGTATATTTTCCACTAGAAAGTCGTTCAATCGAGGTAAGTCAACGTAGATGTCAAGAAACTGCTTGTAGGTATAGCCACGACATCTGAACATGAAAAAGAGTAGTGCATGAAAGCCACATGTCTTAGTCGTTAAATCCTGTACTCTTCGTCGATTTTGAATAATAGTTTTCCCACTGCTTTCAATAAAGTTGCTGATGTATGGAGTGTAGAATTTATACGATAGGCCAAGAGGATCAAAAAAATTCAATATTCTTCGCTGTTTGAAAGATGCATAGCCAATGGCCAGTCTTCAAAGTCGATGGACTGCTATTAACAATGATTAGGTATTGTTAACACTTGGAATTTTTTCAATGAAGTCCGATGGTATGCAATAGGACTTGTACTGGGACATTTATGGATCCATACTAAATACATTGATTATTTGGCTTGTGTTCATGGTGCTATGTCTAGTAGAACACTGCCGTCGGGTGTCATTTCCCAATAGGTTTCAAATTGACTCAATGATATTAGCGTGATACTCTCAGTCAAAGCATCGGCAAATGTACACTCTAAACGTACATTCCCTGTTCGTACTATGCTCTTATCCTGGTCCCCGACTTGTCCAAAACAATTACGCCATGATTAGTTGAAAAACATTTAATCGGTTATTTCATTAACAAATAATTTGGAGTCATGATCTAGGGATTGCATGGTCAACTCGTACAGAGTTCTATAGGATTTTTTGTCAAATGATAGAGTGTACAGTGGAATACCATTCACTTTGCACACAAGGCTAGATAGACCGAAAAAATTAAAATCATGAGGGGATTCAGTCCAGGATCCAACGGCACTGCCACTCTTCACAAAGGCCAAAGCCAATTTTGATGGGATTTCTCCATTGATAAATGATGAATCGGTATAGCTACGAGAACCGGTGGCAATGTGACGTTGATTGGTGATCGTATGGGGGACAAGAAGTTTAATGTTGTTGCGATTGGCTCTTAGCTTTTCCACTACAATGCAACAGAGCTCATGACCTGTTGTTTTCGGGACGTGGAGAATTGCCGATGTGATAATGACATGTACCATGTACAATGTTTACTTTAAAATATGAAAAATTTATTTCGTTCTAAAGACACTTCCGACGTAAATCGAACTCCCCTAAAAGTTTGAAATTCCGTTTTAAACTCTCATTTATTTATTAGCCGAATATTCCTTTAAAAAGCTCAAAGCAAGAGATGATTAATTCAGAAGTATTTCATGGTACTTTGTAAAACTTTTGTTCAACAAAACAAAAGGCTCTTGAACATTCCAGACGCTATTGACAGATTTCAAAGGCGAAAAACTGCGGGTTTTTGCATGCACCAAATTAATGAAAAGGATTGGAATCTAGCTGAAGTATTTTAAATATTAAATTGAGAAATTTGTAGCCTAGCTAGTTCGTACGCTTCATCCGAGTTTACGACCGCGCCATCTGTGGCGTTACGAAAAGTACGAAATTATATTAACATTATACCATCTGTGGCATTAAATTATATTAATATTATACCATCTGTGGCATTACGGCTGCGCCAATTGTGGCGCTATATTTTGTGGCTCCAGTGACGTTAAGAACCACACCAATTGTGATGGGGGAGAGAACAATATATTTTGACTGCGCCACTCCCTATTGGGAGAAATAAAAATAGGTTAACTAATAAATTCGATTTCCCTTGTGAGTTGACTAGTTGGGCCGAGGGGCCATCAATTTAGGAGTGTAATCATTCTTCATAGACTTATCAGATACCTTGGGAGCGTTACCAATTGGAGAGCATTCGAACTAGATGGCTGCTCTTGAAAACTAGATACGAACGTATAAAATGAGACGGTGAAAATAGAAGAGTAATAGGTTTATTAGACTTACATAATTAGTTGAACAGCATCGAACTTCAATAATGAATGACCAAAGTCTCATGACAAAAAATGAATGACAAATAATCTCCAAAAGTACTTCTTCACTACCTATAATATGAGTTCTGATTCTGTGCAATAATCACTATTTTCCAATTGGCTCATCTCCTCGCGGAGGGCCCGCCACTTTACTCTTACGCTGACAAAATCAGACTAGTATGCTGCTAAACTACCCAATAGTTTATTCGTAATATTCTCATCATTAAACATACACATTCCTGAGAGTACTTCTAAAAACTACTAAACTAAGTTTTAAACAATGTCCCACTTTGTTTTTCAAAATACTTCAGCTAGATTCCAATCCTTTTCATTAATTTGGTGCATGCAAAAACCGCAGTTCTTCGCCTTTGAAATCTGTCAATAGTGTCTGGAATGTTCAAGAGCCTTTTGTTTTGTTGAACAAAAGTTTTATACAAAGTACCATGAAATACTTCTGATTAATCATCTCTGCTTTGAGCTTTTTAAAGGAATATTCGGCTGATAAATAAATGAGAGTTTAAAACGGAATTTCAAACTTAATTAGGGGAGTTCGATTTACGTCGGAAGTGTCTTTAGAACGAAATAAATTTTTCATATTTTAAAGTAAACATTGTACATGGTACATATTGGGAGAAATAAAAATAGTTTAACTAATAAATTCGATTTCCCTTGTGAGTTGACTAGTTGGGCCGAGGGGCCATCAATTTAGGAGTGTAATCATTCTTCATAGACTTATCAGATACCTTGGGAGCGTTACCAATTGGAGAGCTTTCGAACTAGATGGCTACGCTTGAAAACTGGATACGAACGTATAAAATGAGACGGTGAAAATAGAAGAGTAATAGGTTTATTAGACTTACATAATTAGTTGAACAGCATCGAACTTCAATAATTGAATGACCAAAGTCTCATGACAAAAAATGAATGACAAATAATCTCCAAAAGTACTTCTTAACTACCTTATAATATGAGTTCTGATTCTGTGCAATAATCACTATTTTCCAATTGGCTCATCTCCTCACGGAGGGCCCGCCAGGGCCGCCACATTACTCTTATGCTGACAAAATCAGACTATTATGCTGCTAAACTACCCAATAGTTTATGCGTTGGTCATAAAAGTTTACATAGAAATCATTGGGCATTGTCAATATCTTCAACACTGATCCAAGAATCAAAATCAGAGTTGTATCCTAGCCACCGAACAAGTAACTGTTTCCTACCCCTGTGAGTACGAGTCTTTAATATCTTTCAATTTGATAGATTCACTATTATTTTTAACTTTTTGTAGTTCATAGTCATAAAAGCCGCGAGAATCTCTTCATCTTTGGTATCACGCATACGATAAGTATGGGTTTTAGTGTCTAGGATTTTTGCCATTTTAAAAAGTTCTGTGGACCACAAGTAATTACCCTTTTCAAAAACATTAGTTGTTCTATTAATTCTAACAGTATCACCAACATTGAATTTTTTCTTCTTGACAGTCGTTTCATTGGAATATTGTTTAAGAAAGGTATTGTATCATGTATCATTGTATAAATGTATAAATTGTATCATGATTAGAATGATGAACTTCCGTTGGGGGTTGAATTGGACAATGATCGATGAGGTCGTTGATTATAAATCAACATGATTTTATCTAAATCATGAATAAAAAGCAGATGTATTTTTCAATGTACAATATCTTGAAATTAAAAAGTCGAATAGTTCTTATCAATCGTTCGGCCAATGCAGCCTGTATAGGGCTATGAGTATGATAGATCAGTGTATTATATTTCACTAGTACTTTAGCAACATGGGGATTAACAAATTCACTACTGCGATCCGTTTGAATTTTTTTATACGAAACCTGTTCGAGAATACTTTCAATGGCCTGAGCAACTTCAACACCTCTCTTTGACCGCAATGGAATTGCATATGCATAACGACTATAAACACTGATTGCAAGTAGAATGTACTTGTACGGTGTATTGTGACGTCGTTGAATCTCACCTAATGTTAGGAGATCTGCTTGAATTATATGCAATGGGAAAAAGGCTTTAGTTTTTCGATAATGATTAGCACGAAGTCTATGATTTCTATGCAGAGTGTAACTTGATTCATTTTGAAGATAGTCTTGTACACTTTTAGCGTGAACACCAGTGACTTTGGAAAGAGTGGTGGGGGAACTTAAACTCCCCACTTCACCAATATTTTCATAAACACGTTTCAGAACTTCAGACATTTTGAATGTAAAACGTGTAGTGTAACGTCCGCTACCCTTTTGTATACTGGTGGTTGGTGGTGGTGGTGGTGGTGACGTTGACTTGATACGTCTTCGCTTTTGTCTAGTTATCAATGGTGTGCTGCTGCTCCTCCTTATTGTCAAGTTTCCACTAGGTGTTCTAGTATTTTCCTAAATTGATTTAAAATCTTCTGCTTCTTCTTCATGCTCATATTTTAGTGGTGTTGACAATGGTGCATATTCATTTAATTTTTATAGAATTTGCCAATTGCTAATAAGGCTTTTGGGGAATTTTAATGTATTTAGAAAGTTGTATAGAATGAGCGTCAAATGATAATAGTCCTTTCTACGATTTGTAGCCATATCATAGATTAAATCAAGTAGATTATAGCTCTTGCCTTGAATTATAATCTCTTTCCCATTGCTATCAACTTGAATGTGATCTTGACCACTTTCCATGAGATATGTTATAAGCCGTTTACTTTGTTCACGATATGAGTGGGGCATTAGATTTCCAATTTTCAATACAATTGAATCCAATTCCTCCTTCTTTAATTGTGTTCCAGCAGCAGAATATTGAGGAGATGATTCTTTTTTGTGATCAACACCACTGGCCTTCACACGTTTGTCCATTATGTTTCCTTATGTTTGTCCATTCGGCGAAGTGCATCTTGAAGTAAAAGCAGTTTTATCATCCTCAATATTCTTGATGTCAATGAATTTACTCAGATTGTCCTCAAAGTGTTCCACGGGTGAGAGAAAGAGTTCTATTGGAGTCAATTATAGGGTTTTGGCCATTCTCTAGAGAAAAATGTTTACAAGTCCTGCAATTATTGGCAGTAAAAGTGAGAAAAAGCTACACCTGCCTGAAGAAGAAGTTTCCTTTTGAAATTCTTTCCTTTGTTTTAAATCTTACATCGCAGCAGATCTAAATTTTCTGAGAGACTTTTTGGAAGCAGTTATCGCATCCATTGTATTAATAATACAATTACCCGTAGGCTAAAAAGACACTTGCTTAAAATCAAAGGTTTTTTTACCAAGTGTTCTGATAAGCCCTCAAAATCAGGGGGGATCCAGGATTTTCTTAGGGGGGGGGGGGGCACAAAATAGGTTGATCCGAACAAAAAAATTTAGGGGGGCGGCAAAATAGGTTGATCCGATAAACTTGCCTTATGAGCAAGTTTAATTACCGCAAACTTGAGTTAATTAAGTAAATTACACTACTTTAGACTATGCTAGGCGGGTGCGCACCCCCCCTCGCCTCCTGGATCTGTCACTGCCTCAAATATAATGTATCTTCCCTAAATTCCAAAAATGACCTACGAATTTAAGAAAAGTTTGCATGCGATTTGTCCATAATGCTTTTAAACTAAATGTGGCTTTAAAACTAAATCAAAAGGCAATGTGTGTATGCTGGTTGCCAATAAGACGTCTCAGCAAAATCCCAAGAACGACTGAGGATATTAAGTTGAAACTTTCAGACTATTACAATTACTAACGAAACTCAGAGAGGAGAGAAAGTAACAAAATGAAAAATAAAATAAAAAAAAGGGTGAAAAAAACGAGGATTTTGTCAGCCAGCGAACCATGAAGATGACAAAATATAAGCAAATATTTCGACAAGGACCTCCGCCAAGTCGTCCTCAGTGCTAAACAAAAAAAAAAAAAAAAAAACGAAAAATCTAACCTTTCGAAGTTCACCGTACAAAGACAGAACAGACACTGGTTTTCAGTGTGTTCGCTGGCTGACAAAATCCTCGTTTTTTCACCCTTTTTCGATTTTATTTTTCATTTTGTTACTTTCTCTCCTCTCTGAGTTTCGTTTGTCATGTATAGCCAGTGTGGTCTAAGATTGTATTTGATTACAATTACTAGTTCTGCTTTTACAATTTAACTAAATTTAAAGACTGCAAGTGTATCCATGTTTGCAAAGAGTACAGATGCAATTTTTTTGAGAATGATATTAAGTTTTATTTTTTTCAGGTCATTTTGAGGAGGTATAAAACTAAATTAAACAATACTATTTGTGTCCATTTTTTTAAAAGGGTGTATGTTGCTATGGATTAACAGTTTAATATACCTATATTGTTATCTATTCCTTAACGTTTTAAGAATTTTTGATTAATCAAAGTTAAAAAAAAGAGTAAAAAAACTTTAAGTAAAGTGCAAATTATGTTCTGGTCTTTAGAAGGCATGGGGCGCGTCAGCCCTACTCATGTCTATTTCTCCTCGCTTTGACTTTGACTCGGTGATTGATTGTAATTTCTGTTCGTTTTGGGTTTCATTTTTTTATTGGTGATGATTTGTGGTATTTTTAGTCTTGGAAAATTATTTTACTTCATTTCGGCTCACTTTTGGTTTAATGCAGATCTTTACTTATCTTTGAAAACTGATTTTGTGGATTTTTTTTTTAATTAATCCCCAAAAGGAATCGGGTATAGTAAAGCCAAAATTATTTATTTTGGAAGGGCATGGCATTCCGGAGGCGTCAAAAATAAAAAGGCATAGGCAAATTGTATGGAAAACATAAAAAATATTGGGGATTTTTTTTTCTTTCTTTGCAAAACATTCTGCATTTTGGTTGAGGTACAAACTTAAACCTCACTTTCCTTATTTGGTCACACCACGTTTTAAATGGTATTCACTGTTAAATCTTCTCTTTAGAGGTTCAATGAGACCGGCTAGCTCATATAGGTTATTTGTGGAATCTGATATCCGTTGTTCTGGAGAAAAAAAGGTTAGTTTTAAGGTTGCTGTGAGGGAAAGCTATGTAGCGATAACCCTGCATAAATCGCAGAAAATGAAATAACAATTACCTACTAAATATGTCGTAAAAAACTTGGGGGAGGGCTCATTAGATTGCAAATCAAAACCTGTAGTTCACTTTTTAAGGGATAAAAACAAAACGATCGAACGGGAACCTGCCACGTCTTAAGTGCCCCACGCACTTCCCACAGCCCCAAATGTCATTGGGTTGAATTATCAACATATTTGCATTAACCAGAACGTCAAAAAGTCGGAAAATGCGCCCCAGAGGTGAATTGATAGGTGCAGCACCAGGGGTAAGGTCTCTAAATTATATAAATAGCTTAATCAAAATCGATTCTTTACATATATATATATATATATATATATATATATATATATATATATATATATATATATATATATATATATATATATATATATATATATATATATATATTTATATATATATATATATATATATATATATATATATATATATATATATATATATATATATATAATAGAAAAATAGACACGTGACATCTTGTCAAAATTCATACAACAATTTTCAATTTTTATTATTGGGGTCCAAAGTGAAGCGCTTAGGTTTGCGCCCCTAAGATACTCCCGCTTCGAACGTATAGACGTTTTATATTTCATCAAGAATTATTTAGGGCATGGAAATCGATGTTTAAACGCTAGAAATTATCTTTAAGATTGTAATATCAGTATCCTGAATCAAAATAAACTAGGTACATTACACAAAGGGTATTTGATCTTAGCCAAAAACTGACTTGTAATGATTCCTAGGCTTTATCATTTTAAACCTGAGGATGGCATTGAGAGATAAACGTCCAATATCAAAGTGGATCAAGTAGTTGCTTCACAAATGGTTATCGTATAACCCAGTACTAAAACCTGAGCAAATAGAAAAAAGAACAATTTCTCTTATTTTTTATACTTTTTATTCACTGTGTTGTTTTGCTTCGCTTTTACGCTTTTTTTTTAAGGTTCTCTATTTTGGCCAATGATTTGTTTTCTTTTTACATTTGATTAGTCGGTACAGTTTTGATTTATGACGCTGTACGAGTATGATGTTAATTTGCGATAGTACTCATTTTTGTTGTTATTTCTATGAAGTAACGATACAAATACGGAATTTTACGCGAGTCTCAAGAAGATATCTTTGAAATTCGTTGTTAAGTATTTTTTTTTTCATTTTTCAGTGTTTATATATTTGGCTCAGAAGGACCACGCAGTGTCTGTACAACGCAGACACGGGTAAAAAAGGATAGCTGTATTTCCACATCAGTTTTTTCACATTAAAAATTATCTTCAAGCGAAAACCAGAGAAACATTAAAGGTTTCATATTGTGTCAACATTCAATTCAATCCTCACATTAGTCTACTGAATTTACTTTACCTTCATTATCTTTAATAAACTTAGACGGTGGTATGAGTCTGGCTTTTGAAAATCATAGGCAGCGCAATAGCGCTGCCTAAGTAAAGAACGATGTTGGCAATGGATTATTTTTTATTTTTTTTTTTTTTTTGGTTTCCATACCAGGGCACTTCGTATCGAAGGAGTGTCGTAAAAACTTCGAAAAGGGCTCATTCTATTGGAAACTGGAGTGGCTAGTGCCCTTTTTAATAGTCAAAAATGATTAGAGGGCAACTAGCCCCCCTCCATACCCATCATTCCCCTAAACACATCCAATCAAAATTTTGCGATTGTCATTTTGTTCAGCGTAGTTAATTTCCAGATAGAAAAATATATTTTTGAGGAGGACACTCCCCCACAACCTTCAGGGCAAAGGTTTTAATTTATGCCCTGGTGGTATATAAGAACGATGTTGGCACAATGGATTATTTTTTTTTTTTGTTTTTTTTTTTTGGTTTCCATACCAGGGCACTTCGCATCGAAGGAGTGTCGTAAAAACTTCAAAAAGGGCTCATTCTATTGGAAACAGGAGTGGCTAGTGCCCCTTTTAATAGTCGAAAATGATTAGAGGGCAACTAGCCCCCCCCCCATACCCATCATTCCCCTAAACACATTCAATCAAAATTTTGAGATTGTCATTTTGTTCAGCGTAGTTAATTTCCAGATAGAAAATATATATTTTTGAGGAGGAAACTCCCCCACAACCTTCAGGGCAAAGGTTTCAATGTATGCCCTGGGGGTATATAAGAACGATGTTGTTGGCACAATGTATTATTTTTTCTTTTTCTTTAGAGCAGGGCACTTTGTATCGAATAAGCTGTCGTAGAAACTTCGAAAAGGGCTCATTCAATTGGAAAATTGGAGTGGCTTGTGCCCTTTTTAATAGTCGAAAGTGATTGGAAGGCAACTAACACCCCTTCCACGTCCATCATTTCCCGAAACACATCCAATCAAAATTTTGAGATAGCCATTTTGCTCAGCGTAGTTAATTTCTAGATAGAAATTATGTTTTTGAGGAGGAAACTCCCCACAGCCTTCAGGGCAAGGGTTGTAAGTTATGCCCTGGGGGCATATAAGGTTTATATAGAAGTGTTGTCGTAGAAACTTCAAAAAAGGCTCATTTGATTGGAAATTCAAAGGGCTAGTGTCGTTTTTAATAGTCGAAAGTGATTGGAGGGCAATTTAATTCAACGTAGTTTTAAGTTCTGGAAATTAGGTCTTTGAGGATGACACCCCCCCCCCACTGCGCTCAGGGCAAGGGTTGTAAGTTATTCCCTGGGGGCATATAAGGTTTTTATAGAAACGGGATGTCGTAGAAACTACAAAAAGGGCTAATTCGATTGGAAATTAAAATGGATAGTGCCCTTTTTAATAGTCGAAAGTGATTGGAAGGCAGCTAACACGCCTTCCAAGCCCACCATTTCCCCAAAACACATCCAATCAAAATTTTGAGATAGCCATTTTGTTCACGCAGTTTAAAGTTCAGGAAAGTATACCTTTGAGCAGGACACTCCCCCCACAGTCTTCAAGGCAAGGGTTATAAATTATGCTCTGGGGGCATATAAGTTTTTATTGAAATCTTTGTTGTAGAAACTTGAAAAATGGGCTCATTTGATTGGAAATTCAAAGGTCTCTTGCCCTTTTTGATAGTCGAAAGTGGTTTGAGGGCAACTAACCCCCCTCTCACACGCCCCCCTTTCCCCCAAATACATCCAATCAAAATTTTTAGATAGCCATTTTGTTCAGCGTAGTTGATTTCCAGATAGAAATTAGTTTTTGAGGAGGACACTCCCCCCACAGCCATCAGGGCAAGGGTTGTAAGTTATGCCATGGGGTTATATAAGGTTCTTATAGAACGCGTTGTCGCGTAGTGCAGGGCACTCCCCCCACAGTCTTCAAGGCAAGGGTTATAAATTATGCCCTGGGGGCATATAAGTTTTTATTGAAATCTTTGTTGTAGAAACTTGAAAAAGGGCTCATTCGATTGGAAATTGAAATGGCTAGTGCCCTTTTTAATTGTCAAAAGTGATTTGAGGGCAACTAACTACCCTCTCAGGCCCACCTTTTCCCCAAACACATCCAATCAAAATTTTGAAATAGCCATTTTGTTTCACGCAGTTTAAAGTTCAGGAAATTATACCTTTGAGCAGGACACTCCCCCCACAGTCTTCAGGGCAAGGGTTATAAGTTATGCCTTGGGGGCATATAAGTTTTTATTGCAATCTTTGTCGTAGAAACTTGAAAAAGAGCTCTTGCGATTGGAAATTGAAATGGCTAGTGCCCTTTTTAATAGTCAAAAGTTATTTCAGGACAACTAACCCCCCTCTCAGGCCCACCTTTTCCCCAAACACATCCAATCAAAAGTTTTAGATAGCCATTTTATTCAACGTAGTTGAAACTTCTGGAAATTAGGTCTTTAAGGACGACAACTCCTCCCACCCACAACCCTCAGGCCAAGGGTTGTAAGTTATGCCCTGGGGGCGTGTAGGGTTTTTTATAGAAAGAGATATTGTAAAAACATCAAAAAGGCTCATTCAATTGGAAAATGAAAGGGCCAGTGCCCTTTAATAGTCGAAGGTGATTGAAGGGCAACTAACCCCCCTCTCACGCCCACCTTTTCCCCAAATACATCCAGTCAAAATTTTGAGATATCCATTATGTTCAACGTAGTCGAAACTTCTGGAAATTAGGCCTTTTAGGATGATAACCCCTTCAGAGCCCTCAGTGCAAGGGTTGTAAGTTATGCCCTGGGGGCATATAGGTTTTATGTAGAAAGATACTGTAGAAATTTCAAAGAGGGCTCATTTGTTTGGAAATTGAAATTGTCCTTTTTAATAGTCGAAGGTGAGTGGAGAGTAATTGACCCCCCTCTCACGCCCACCATTTCCCCAAAAACATTCAATTAAAGTTTAGAGATAGCTATTTTTTCAACGTAGTAGAAACTTCTCGAAATTAGGTCTTTGAGGATGACAAATCCCCCCCCAGCCCTCAGGGCCAAGGTTGTAAGTTATGCCCTGGGGGTATATAAGGTTTTATTGAAAGCGTTGTCGTACAAACTTAAGAAGGGCTTATTCGATTGGAAATTGAAATGGCTAGTGCCCTTTTTAATAGTCAAAAATGATTGAAAGGCAACTAACATCCCTTCCACGCCCATCATTTCCCCAAACACATCCAATCAACATTTTGAGATAGCCATTTTATTCCACACAGTTTATAGTTCAGGAAATTATACCTTTGAGCAGGACACTCCCCCCCCCCCCCCATAGTCTTCAGGGCAAGGGTTATAAGTTATGCCCTGGGGGCATAGATGGTTTTTATTGAAATCTTTGTCGTAGAAACTTGAAAAAGGGCTCTTTCGATTGGAAATTAAAACGGCTAGTGCCCTTTTCAATAGTCGAAAGTGATTGAGGGTAGCGAACCCCCCTCCCACGCCCACCTTTTCCCCAAACACATCCAATCAAATTTTTGAGAAAGCCATTTTGTTTCACGCAGTTTAAAGTTCAGAAAATTGTACCTTTGAGCAGGACACTCCCCCCACAGTCTTCAGGGCAAAGGTTCTAAATCTTTGTCGTAGAAACTTGAAAAAGGGCTCTTTCGATTGGAAATTAAAACGGATAGTGCCCTTTTAATATAGTCGAAAGTGATTTGAGGGTAGTTAACCCCCCTCCCACGCCCATCTTTTCCCCAGACACATCCAATCAAATTTTTGAGAAAGCCATTTTGTTTCACGCAGTTTAAAGTTCAGAAAATTATACCTTTGAGCAGGACACTCCCCCACAGTCTTCAGGGCAAAGGTTCTAAGTTATGCCTTGGTGATACATAAGCTTTTATTGCAATCTTTGTCGTAGAAACTTGAAAAAGAGCTCTTTCGATTGGAAATTTAAAGAGCTAGTGCCCTTTTCAATGGTCGAAAATGATTTGAGGGCAAAATAACCCCCCTCTCACGCCCACCTTTACCCCAAGCACATCCAATCAAAATTTTTAGATAACCATTTAATTCAAGGTAGTTGAAAGTTTTGGAAAGTAGGTCTTTAAGGATGACAACCCCTCCCCCCCCACAACCCTCAGGGCAAGGGTTGTAAGTTATGGCTAGGGGCATGTTAGGTTTTTATAGAAAGCGATGTTGTAAAAACATCAAAAAGGGCTCATTGAATTGAAAATTGAAAGGGCTAGTGCCCTTTTAATAGTCGAAAGCCATTGAAGGGCAACTAACCCCCTTTCACGTCCACCATTTCCCAAAACATCCAATCAAAATTTTGAGATATCCATTTTGTTCAACGTACGCGAAAGTTCTGGAAATTAGGTCTGGCCTTCCTAAGGCCAGAACATAATTTGCGCTTTACTGAAAAAAATACAAATGAATTTGTATTGTCAGTTTAATATACATATACTGATATTTAGTAATCAAAATGTTAATGTTATTTGATTTACTTAGTTATCAAAAGTAAGAACATTTATATTTTTTCAGTAAAGTGCAAATTATATTTCTGGCTTTGGGAAGGCATAGGGGTTTTGAGCCCAACTTATGTTAATTTCTGCTCGTTTTGAGTTTGACTCGGTTATTTATTCTAATTTCTGTTCGTTTTGGGTTTCACTTATTTATTGATGCTGATTTGCGATAGTTTCACGCTTGGTAGATTATTATATTTTTTTTTTACTCATTTTTTGTTTAATGGAGCTCTTTAGTTTTCTTTGAAAAACTTATTTTGTGGAAAAAGTTCTTTTAATTAATTGTTCTAAAAAGATTTCACAACAGGCGTTATAAGATTTTTTCTTGTTGTAAGACAGTGTTTTCAAACACATATTTTTTGTAATATTTTAACACAACTACAACATGTTTCTTTTTTTCGTACTTCAGCAGCAAAAAGTAATTTTAAGCAAAAGAAAAGTGTGTTCTTTCTCTTCTAAACAATAAATGGGGATAAAATGGACTAGACATCAATTCAGAAAAACAAGAGAAGCTTACTTCCCCACTAAACCCAACAAGCGTGTCTCGAGAAATTGTATTGTATGGCAATTTTTTAAGCAAAACCATTAGACGTGCCCGCTTGTTAGCAAAATACTGTTTTTCAAAGTTCTTTTTTGTGTGGATATATATATATATATATATATATATATATATATATATATATATATATATATATATATATATATATATATATATATATATATATATATATATATATATATATATATATATATATATATATATATATATATATATATATATATATATATATATATATAAATATATATATATATATTATATATATATATATATATATATATATATATATATATAGATATATATATATATATACTATATATATATATATATATATATATATATATATATATATATATATATATATATATATATATTATATATATATATATATATATATATATATATATATATATATATATATATATATATATATATATATATATAATATATATATATATATATATATATATATATATATATATATATATATATATATATATATATATATATATATATATATATATATAGAATTGTAACACATGAGCTGGAAAACCGCCAAGTGACTTCTTACAAGAGTGTTTGGTATCTCCAATGAGGGTAACAGAAAAGTACACCTAACCGACCGACTTTGTTCGCTTCAAATACCTTAGAAAACCTTTGCTGGAGAGCATGGAAGCAAAAGGGCTCGTCAAAACGCCTGCTGTCTGTTGTGGCCAAGACTGGAGTTTTTTTCCAAGTTTTAAATTCTTTCCAAGGAACTTGACAAATAACGGGTCAAACTAAACACACATATAAAAAAGATTGCCAATGTTGAATACACCCACCCCTCAAAGTTTCCAGGTTTTTACGAATTTACTTCTGATTCGCCTTTTTAAATTTTTTTTTAACTTTTTTTAGGAAAATGTAACTCGCTCTCGAATATTTTGCGCATGTTTTGGCCGGCTGATGCACTTTTGTGCAGACAATTCGATAGCTACGTGCTATAGCAGAAATTTCACTGGGGAAGTGTTCACAGAAAACACTTAAGCAGGATTTTATTTTTTATTTTTTTTTTTTTTTTTTTTTATATTTCTTGCAACTAATTGAAGATTATTCTCACTCAGTCAAATGAATTGGAAATTAGTTTCCCCATGCTAACCCTTTCAAAATTTCTCCAGCTGTCTGGGAAATAGATTACCACAGATCTGATGGCAAATAGTTTGGCTTTCATCCCGAAAAAATAAACTGAAGAATGTAAATATATATGCTTGAATAGATGTTTCAATCTTTTTCCAAAAGAAACAGTCAGTGAGACATGAAATATGTTATAAATTCCCTTGGGCACCAATCCAAAAACAGAGGTGAGTCAGCGCCGGTTGTTTCGACTGGAATTTTGGAACAATAAAATTATCTTAGGTGATAGCATCATTTGCAGCCAATGACCTTGGTTTCTATCCGCTAGAAAGAAAATATGAATTTAGAAAAGAGACTAAAACCTCTAGTCGTTGATTAAAAATCTTTGTGAGTCATACAACAAAGGGAATTGAAAAAAATAGAGCTGCTATTAGGTGAGCCATTACCTTCTTTCAAAGTTGCAGTAATACATGAATATCAATTTATGTAAAATTCAAAGTGATTTTTTTTTATTAATAAGGATTGTAAAATTGACAATTTGTGTTTTATAGGCAATCTGATTTTAAGTTATGTAAGCCTGTGTTGTTAAGAGTCCAAATAATTTTATTTTCGTTCCAACTTCCAAATCAACATTGTTACAGCTGAGTAAAGCTATCAGATCGAATTTTTTGATTACGAATTCGTTAAGTACCAAAAATAGTTAAAATGGAACCTGAAAATTGAATTAGTTGAATTAGTACTATGGGGCCATTAAATAAATTAAATAAACCAACAAGGTATTTGAAATAAGTTTAATCCATTGGTGGTCAGCAACACATTAATACATGTACGCATTACGCATTATTTTGTAAGTAGGACTATTTTATCTTCAAAGTCAATTGACAAAGCCTTCCCCCTTGATTTTTTTTTTCGTGAGAAGGCGTCTATGGTGTAATCGCGTGGCATCTTCTCCTGAGTCAGCCTTCCCTCAATAGTGAGCAGGGATACTGATGTCAATCTGTCGTGGCTGATTGAAGATCTTAAGTAGTTCTTCACCCAACGAAGGTTGGAGAAGGATCTTTCTCCTGTTCAGTTTATGGTAGGCTCACTAAGAATCATTCGTAAGGCAATGTCAATGTATGGATAGATGTCTACTGCATGAAAACGCAAAAACTTGCTAACGTCATTAGAGTCATGCTTTTTTTTTCCTTAATCAGCATTTTGTACCAAGAAGGGTGTCAAATGTAAGCATTCATCTACAATCATAGGCTCAAGATCGTCAGGATAAAAACTCAATATCACACTTGCATGATTCATGATTTCTGAGGCTTCCAGTCCTTCAATAGCCTCGAAAAATCCAAACCTGTTATGAAGCTGAGTATACTTATTTTCCCTTCTTGCGAGTTCGGCATATCTAATATAAAGTTGAAAGTATTCACACGAAATTTTGCAGATCCTCTAGGTTTCACACAGCTGCTATGTCCCCCATATCCATCAAACTGTGTAGGTATCCTTCTTTTGCGTCGGGAGTCTGCTACATAATCCTGCTTAGGGTTTTCTCTCGCTGCACTTTCTAGCCCTCCGAAATTTTGTCTCACTTCTTGAAGAAAACCACAAAGAGAGTTATAATACATACTATTGTGCCCTAATTTTGTGGTTTCATGCTTCAGTCTTATATTCACCTTCTTAAATGTTTCCAGTATGATACCCCACTAAATTGCCATGAAAGTAGTCTCAAAGACTACTTTATATTTTCTTTTCTTCTCCTTCGTAAGTGAGTAAGTGATCATTTTAAATTTTCTTTTGGTTTTCATCTCTGAGTAAGCAACTTATTTGTCTTCCCCCTTCTTTACAGGCCGATGAGCCTTTGGGGGATTAATAACACGTAATATTGTATGTGTTTCTAATGAATAATAAATCTTATCTTGTCTTAAAAGGAACCCAACAATTCCTTCAATATACTGGCTCCATTTCTGGTTGTGGATCTCTCAGCAGTGCTATTTGCGATTTCATTTAAGGTTTCCAAAATGTCTTCTCTATTTCATTAACAACTCGACAGGCTTCATGATAAGCAGACAGTCGAGTCTTGGATAGATTTTGCAACTGTATTGTACACTTTTGTTTTAGAATGGCCCATATGTGTGTTGAGGCACTGAAGAAATTAAAAATTTCCTGCAGCAATCCAAAGAATGAAACGGCCTTTGTAGATGATCCTGCTGCACAAGACCCTATTAAATTTAGAGAATGCTCTTCATGTCATGATGACGATACTTTTATTACCATATGAAGAAAGGTCTTTATTTCAATTGTATCTGTCTGGTTTTTATACATAGTGACACAAAAGACGAAAACTAACGAACAAAAGAGTAGGGACAAAGTTGTGGCAAGTAAAGTAATATCTGCTAGGGATGGATAAAATCGCTCAGTGATAATTTTTTTGCGCCTCCGGTATTGTTCACCCCTAGACCCGGCCCTAGTGGGCCTATTGGCAAATCCTGGTCAGTCTATATGTAGGTATGCAGTTTTGGTCGTTGTAGGCACCAACCAAAAGAAAAGATAAATGTGAGTAAAAAGACAGCATGAAGTAAGCTAAAAACAATGGCATTAACCAGCTTAAGACAGTTTAGCTTTTTTTGAAGGTTTACTTGTCCTTGGGAATGAACATAAGTTCAATCCCATTCATTCCCATTGGGAATGAATGAATCCTTACGGTGTGTTGTGAAATTTCGCTAATTATATAGTTGTGCTTATTTATTTCCACGGTTGAATGTGGTAACACGGATGAAAATGTGATTCTGCCTTAAAAACTTCCCAACTTTGAAGCAAACAAAACAAATACCTTAGAGAATTGTAGTATTCAGCTATGAATAAATCAGAGATCGATCCAAGGAGGCAAAAAATGTTTCCATTTTGATGTCCTTGGTACTTTAAGACCTCAGTGGATGAAACCATCAAGTGCATTCAATTTATTATTAAAAGCGTCTTTTAACGAACTTATGTGCATATATGTGCACACACATATAGATAGGATGGCTAGGTAGCTCCTGTTGGCTAAGATTTTCGTATTTACCTATCTAGTCCTCCTTGTATAAAAATAAATCCTGTCGTACCCCCCCCAACAGCTCAAGTCATGCTCAGTAGATTCTTGAAGTGGACATTTTGTAGTTTACGCCAAAACGAAATTTCTCAGGATCGTTATATTCATAAGATACTAGTAAGAGGTGGTGGCACAGTCTCTATATCTCAAAGGAAGCCCAACTGGAGCAAAATAGCCAAAACCCAAGAACGGGCTGAACTAAGCTAAATTGCGTGATAGGCCACTTATATTATATACACACTTTTCCTATTGTGAAAGAGTACAGGAGTAGGAGATTCCTAATGTAGAAGCTTTAAGCTTCTATATACAAAAATGTGCAATTTTGCTATTTTTGACAAAAGAAAGATCAAAGATGCGTGTTTATTTGTTTTTTTGTTGTTGTTTTTTTTCCCCAGGGGTGATCGTATCCAAATAATGGTTCTAGAGGATCGTGAGAGGATGCATTCAACAGGATATCAAAATTTCTAGTGCCCTTTTAAGTGACCAAAAAGATTGGAGAGTAGCTGGACCCATCCCACGCCCCTTTTCCCCAAAAACGGTTCTTGCTCATTTGTATGGATTTTCTAAAACCGAACTGGGGTGGTGCTAAAACAGACAAAAAAAACAACAGACAAATACACTAAATTTCATACACACGAGGGCATGATCATAGAAAATTGTATATGCTTAAAAGGGTTATACCAGGCAAACAAAGGTCAGGTGGACAAAATACTGTCTGAGGAGGAGAACATGCTATAGGAGAAGCAACTGCCCCTATCTCATAGCAGTATACCCCTACCCTTCGCACCCTTTTTACAATCACATTTGATCCATGACATTTGTTTTTTATTTTTTTGGTGGGGGGTGGTTTTTATGGTTTTTAGTTTTAATCTTGTTTTTTTTTTTTTTTTGTTTTTGTGTCTTTCGTGCTGAATACCGCCTTGTTTTTATACAGGCGAAGAATATCCCGCGTTGTTTTGTTTCGGGTTTGTTTTATCCTTTTTCTATCCACTGGCCACAGTCTCGTAGAATTTGTGGCATATTTTTTTTTTTTTTTTGCAGTTTACTTCTGTGTTACTGCAAAGACTGTTCCTATATTAAAAATATTTTCTTTGGAGTTCAGATTTCATACCTGCATTAAGATGAAATGAAAGCCAAACTCCAAATGTACATTTTTAAAATGATATTTAGTCGCTACTCTTAAAATACATAATTAGACGCAATGTGGCAATTAATGACATAGTAATATCGTTTTGTGTCATTAATTTAAATACGCCTGTCTTATTCCCCAAAAATAGACCTCTGCATGTGTTTGTGTAAGGATGGAAAGCGTTGCTAGATTCTAGGTGTATTTTGGCTGTCTTTTTTTCTGACATTCCTCATCCAACCTTGTCATAAAATAATAACCGCGTAATTTATGTGGCATATTGCATTTGTTTCTTGAAATTCTATTTTTTATTTCATTTTAAATACTTTGTAAACATCTGATCGCTTCACCGTTTTTAGTAAGCAATTGATTTTCATTTATATTAGCTGGTAATTTGTAAATGAGCAGGGTGTTAGTAATTTGTCTTTGAATTTAATTTACAGCTGTTCACATGAAGTTTCAGAAAAAGATTTTGGGTTAATTGGCGATTGAATTGAGTATTTGACAATTCAAATAAATATTTTTTTCTGAACCTCAAATTGATACATTTTCCCTAAGAACGCCTGTACACAGGGGGAAGGACCCCCCCCCCTCCGAGATTGGTCAAAAGGGCCCTTTTCCGTATAGAATGGAAATTGTGGTTAAAATCAACTGTTTTCTTTTTTTTTACCCTGTCCTTAAAAGAAATAGTGTGGTCCCTCCCCTCCCTCGGCCTTACCTAAAGGCGAATAACTTATGTCATTGCGTGTATGTATAGGTTTAGTTGAACTCAACCTTCAATTTATGCTAGTATTTACCAATTCATCATTTTAGGGAATTTGAGACGTTGACCTACTCCCTTAAGCAGTATGGAAAAAGGTCAAATGACTCTACAACGACAGTACAATTCTCCAATAAGACTCTATACACCTGAAAATGTTATTGAAGTGATAGCAAAGACAACAATGGTATCAAACTCTGAAAAAGTGTAAGTTGTGTGTTTTCTCTCATATTGGTGAAAGCGTGACTGCAAATCTAAAATGAAATATTCAATTAGAAATAGATTATTAACCATAGATTAACAAAACTGTCAAAACTGCACAAAAGCTCTCTGTAACCAATCCAAGGTCATAACCCCCCTTCTAAATCCACAGCAACCCCCCTCTCTCTAGAAAACCAAGATTATACAGGAAGTGCAAAATTTGTAAAATTTGTAAAAATATGAACTTGTCATGGCAAAAGAGCCTGTGGTGGAAGACCCCTCTTCCTTAGTTCACATTTTCCTGTAGGTGACCTTGAACGAATAGAATTCATCCAGTGTAATCGTGATCGCAACAATTGAGTAAAAATTGCATTAACCGGAGAATGTCCTGGCAAATAAATAAACACACATTTTCTTTTCCTGTTCTGCAGTGCCCTATCCAGGATTTTTACGGCCTTGCTATTTTGTTAAAAGTGCAATATCTATGCATAAAATGACAATTCATTTCCCAAAATGATGTTTTCCTATATTTTTTCTTTTAATCGCCTATTACTATTTTCGGTTACCACAAAAAGGGAACACACCTACAAAAATATTGGTGTTTAAAACACAAACAAAAAGCAGCACATTTCTAACTACCTACACAAAAGGCTTGATCTGTGTTTTTAACAAATTGATGCGCTTCGGCTAATTAGTGACCTTTACAGCATAAAAATTATGAAGTTCAGACTAGCCGAAATCAAAAGGAGACGCTTTGGTGACACTTTGGCCTTTGGAAGGCTTATGAACGACATCGAGTCATAGGCTTATGACTCGATTGTTTGGTTATAAAGTTTCTGTTTTGTTTGTCTCTATTAAATTGTTGATAGTAGTCTATGTTCCTTTCAAATTTGAATCATCACATGACTTTATTTTTGCTTTCATTTTCGCCCTTCTTTGGTCTAATATGGCTGTTTACTTTTCCCTGAGAAACTTTTTTGGAGAAAATGAAAAAAAATTAAATTATTTTATTTTTAATTTAGATTATTATATTTATTGGTTCATAAAGGAAATATTTTTCAGGTGTCTTTTTTTCAGTTTTTGAAAATTGCGAAATTTCAGACGCATTTTGTTTTATCAATATTTTTAATACAGAATTTAAGAAGGATTAGGACGGGGAATGTTATTCGACGGTTCTAAGAATCTGAATAATGTTTGGTCTCCTATAGGGCTGAAACCATTTTGACCATCCATCCCTTTCTCCCAAAACTAACTTCTCTCTCCCAGCCCTCCCCACTTCATTGATCCAACAGTGCTCAAAAGTTTCAACTTTATCCCTCGAGTTGCTCCGAGGACATTACAGACATGCTATTTCCTGGTCTGAATTTGCACAGTTTCTTTTGATTTACCTACTTTGCCAAGATAAAATGTTGAATCTACTTGACCTTCATACACTCCAATATCCTCTTAACGCTTCAACTCGATTCTTTAAGCAAAAAATCCGTCAAAAAAATCTGTTGCAAATAGCGTCTTTTGATTTACTCAACCACACGTGTCGTCCCTAGAGTACTCTCTTCGGAAATTCTGGGAATCTTGTTCAAGCAAACGATCCCTAAGATCTCCCTCAAAATACAACTAATCGGAACAGTAAGTACCCAGATTTTTTTTAGACCCCCCCTCCACCCACTCTTAAGAAATATGTGATTTTCTAAGCCCAGGCAATGATCTTCGACAGTGTTAAGCTAATCGAACACCAAGGATTAAGATCCCTCCTTTTTCATTATAAAATCTGGTAATATACAATGATCAAGTTGCATAATTTACAGCTCTTGTCCCAGGGGCTGTTGGGGACATATCATTCCCGAGGAACATTTGTTGAAGCTTTCCATTATTTGGGAAAATATAGCTATCTCAGAATTTCGATAGCATGTCCTTGTGCTTATAGAAGGAGGCTAGGAAAACAAGACACGGAAAGAGGGGCTGTTTACCCTTCAATCACTTTCTACTCCTTCTACTTTATAGAACCTGGAATTTTTAGATCCATCCCCCAAGCCATACCCAAGAAATTGCAAACATGCTATTTCGATTAAGGGGACATGCATAATATTTTTTATTTATTTCTGTCCACCCCACCAAATCAAAATTTAAAATCCACTTGACCATCCCTCCAATACACCCTCAAAATTTCAACTTTGTCCTTTGAGCGCTTAATTTCCGTTCCCGAAATATTGCAGATACAGTATTTTTTGAACCTGGATGCACATACTGTCATTTGGTTTCGGTTCGACTGCCCACTGAACATTCCCTGAAAGTTGTAACTTTCAGGAGCGACCCTTAGCTGCTCCAGAGATAGTGCATCTACGATAATTTGGTTGCATACAGTGTCTTTTGATTTAAGTCGCTGCTTAACCATGCATGAGTTATAGGAGTCTTATAGGAGCTTGTAGTGCAAAAGCTTTTATTTTGTTTGAACTAGAGGCAAAAACTGTTTGGCCCTTTCCCTCTCATTCCAACACTAAATTTTGATTTTACTTGCTTCGTCCTCTTCTTTTCTTTGACTGAAAGTACGTGAAAGCTTCAACCACATCCTCCAAGCCGTTCCCAAGATGTAGTGGACATGGTATTTCGAAGAACTGGATACACAAAGTTTCTTTTAATTGCTCGCCGCTCCCTAGCCAAGTCAAAATTCAAGTTCCACTCGCCACTTCTCCCCCCCTCTCCATTACTCCCTTAAGGTTTCAACTCGATCCCTTAAGCCATTCTCTAGATATTGTAAATAACCAGAAAAATCAGGTGCACATAGCATGTTTTTATTTATCGGGTGCGCATGTCCTTTCCAAAGTATGCTCTTGGGAAACACCAGGAATCTTGCCATAGCGAATGACCCCTATGAGCACGTTTGAATTACGACTAATCAAGAGCAACAGCAAGTTTTTGGCTATTTCCGGAACCCCGTACAAACAAATGAATGATTTTTTTGAACCGAAAACAATCTTTGAAAGCTTTGAGCTAATCAGAAACTCAGGATCAAACGTAACCCCTCTCCCTTGGAGGCACATCTTTTTGCACCTTCGATTATAGTGAACAAAATGGCTATCTCAAAATTTTTGGTCTGATATCTTTGGGGGCTAAGAAGGAGAGTAGCTTAAGAGCACGGGCAATTTACGATCGAATGAGCTCCCTCCGAAGTTTTTGTGACCACTCCTTCCATAAGAAATGGCCTAGAAAAAATGCATGGAAACCATATTGCTCGTTTCTTATGCAGCACTATTGCCCTGTCTATGAAAGGGGGGAAATGTCATGGATTTGTGTCCAAAGGATTAAGGTCTGCATATCTTAAAAAAAAGACATTTTTTCCAAGGGCTGGGAAAGAAGAAGAAAATCTATCAAACAGTTCGTGGTAACGAACTGTAAGTAAGGAGCGACCCGGCTCAATGATAACCGAAACTCTAAAAAACGGAATTTTGATACCAATAGATACACCAAAATAATCAGATTTTAATTCTAATTTCAAAAATATAAGTTTCATCAATTTTAATCTTACCTATCAAAAGTTACACGCCTGAGAAAATTTGGCTGCTTTTCGAAAAAAGGGAGAAAGAACTCCTAAAAGTTATAGAACCTTAATGAAAATCACACCATGATATTCAGCGTATCAGAGAACCCTACTGTAGAGGTTTCAAGCTCCTATCTACAAAACAGTGGAATTTTCCATTTTTGCCAGAAGAAAGATCACGGATGCGTGTTTATTTGTTTTTTTTTTCTTTTCCCCAGGGGTAATCGTATTCACCCAGTGGTTCTAGAATATCGTAGTAGGGCTCATTGGAACGGAAATTAAAAGTTCTAGTGCCCTTTTTAAGTGACCAAAAAATGGAGGGCAACTAGGCCCCTCCCACGCTCATTTTTTCTCAAAGTCACCCAATTAAAATTTTGAGATAGCCGTTTTGTTCAGCATAGTCGAAAATCCAATAAATATGTCTTTTAGGATAACTTAATCCCCCACAATTCCCAGGGGAAGGGCTGCAAGTTATGAACTTTGTCCATTTACAGGAAGGATTTTTTTTGGTGGGGGGGGGCTGGAGGAGAGGGTTACTCGGGAGAATATTTCCGTGGAGGATGTTTCTTTGGGGTAAGGGACATTTCTATGAAGGGGGCACCGGATTTCCAAGCATTATTTAAAAAACGATCAGAAATTAAATTTAAAAAAATAAGTTTTTTCAACTGAAAGTAAGAAGCAACATTAGAACTTAGAACGAACAGAAACTATTACGTATATGAGGGGGTTTTCCCCCAAGTCAATACCTCGCTCTTTACGCTACAGTTTTTTTTAGTGCTTTCAAAAGAGCTATCTATTCTATTTAAACGGTCTTTGTGATTCAGGGGTTTGTGAATTAAATTTTTGTTTTAACTTTTAACGTAAAGAGCGTGGTATTGACTAAGGGGAGAACCCCCTCATATACGTAATAACATATACGTAATAAAAAAAAAACAATAATAAAAAAAACAAGCGATACGGCTCAATAGTAATCGAAACTCTTAAAAACGGAATTTTGATGTCAACAAATGTATCAAAAGAATGGGCTTATAATGCTGATTCTAAATATATAAATTTTATTAAGTTTAGTATTACTCATCAAAGGCTACGAGCCTGAGAAAATTTACCTGATTTTTTAAAGAGGGGGGAAACATTCCCTACAAGTGAAAGAATTTTAATGAAAATCATACCGTCAGATTCAGAGTATCAAAAAACCCTATTACATAGGTTTCAAGCTCATATCTGCAAAAATCTGCAACTTGTTATTTTTTGCCAGAAGAAAAATATACGAATATAGAATTTTGTTATGTAAGTTAATTTGTAAATTACGTCAGAACCAAATTTAGAGACAGCTATTTAGCTAAAGAAAAGTAAAATTTTTATGCAAATTTTGTTTACTTATTCAATGACGGTGAGCCAAAATCAAAGCTGCATTAACTAAAAAACGATCAGAAATTAAATAAAAAAAACAAAACAAGTTTTTGAAACTGAAAGTAAGGAGCGACATTAAAACTTAAAACGAACAGAAATTATTCCGTATATGAAAGGGGCTGTCCCCTCCTCAACACCTCGCTCTTTACGCTAAAGTTTGACTCTGTCTCACAACTTTATTTTTTAAAACAATAAAAAACTTTAGCGTAAAGAGCGAGGCGTTGAGGAGAGGACAGCCCCTTTCATTTACGGAATAATTTCTGTTCGTTTTAAGCTTTAATGTCGCTCCTTACTTTCAGTTTAAAAAAATTGTTTTTTTTATTTAATTCCAAATAGGAGAGGGGTTATCCCTTCCATATCTTCTACTCACGGTCACAGAAAGTTCACAGGGTGCTCAATACATCGGAAAAGGAGAGTTAGTCCTTTTTTTTATAAAGTCGAAAGTGATTAGAGTAATGTAATAGAAATATCAACAATATTCCATCTGTATGTGTGTATGTATTGCCTAGAAAAACCAAGAAGCACATAATAATAAATAAAATAATCAGTAACAAAACTAAGAATAAATCCGATACCACCCACAGAATGTATTTTTTTGAAAACAAATGGCCAATCCCTGCCTTGAGAAAATTTCAAACTGCAAACTTACATTTTTGAAAGTTAATTCAAGCTGTAATCTCAACTACAAGTAGTGTATCCAATAAGGATAATGGTAAATTTCCTCCTCTTACCCTTTTAGAGCCCCCCTTACCCCTGATAGAAATCTTATTTAGCCATTTTATTCAAAGTAGTCAAAATGTCTAATAGCTATGTCTCCGGGGATGCAATGCCCCCACAGCACTTCGGGGCAAGGAATATAAACTGTGCCATTTTGCCATTTTTACCTACAGGATTTATCATTGAGAAAGGGGGAAATGTTTGTTCCTGAGTGTTTCCAAAAAGGCTAAGGGTGTTTAAGAACAATATTGAGGGGCCTGCTGAGTTAAATCAAAAGAAACTATCTGTGTCAAAGTTATAAAAAAGGTGTATCTGTGAACATGTAAGGGTATAAACTCGAAACTTTCAGAGCCACTACTAATACTACTATTGCGGATTCAAATGTGACTGGTTGCGACTAACTTTGCGGGAGTGACTGAAGCCATTAAGTTGAAACTTTCAAGGCACTTTGAACAGTGCTTGGAGGACAAAGCGCCTACATTATCCTTTTTAACCCTATACAGACCAATACAGGAATTCGTTTTGCAAAAATTTATAAAGGCTACCAAAGTGACCTTTAAGGCTTAGCATTGATAAAAAATCGTTTACTGACATTTTTTTTTCTTTTACAAAGTCTACCTCATCCTACCTCATGTGGTTAAAATACAACATTAACCTTTTAGATACACAAAAATAGGGAATTTTTACTTTGTGCAAAAGGCCTTGAAGCAGTTGTTTTTGGCCATAAGGCACAAAGTCATGTCACACTTTTTGCACTCGAAGGTTATATAACCTGGTTTGCACTCTTTACAACAGCTCTGTTTCTCAGATTTTCTCGGCCAGCGATTGACTCCATCTGATTGAGCAGATATTGCTGGCCTAATTCTGTTGGAGCTACGAACTGGACTTGGACTAGCTTCTGAGTCTGCAGAAGGTCTCCCACGTTTATGTTACGGCATCGCACGAGCTGCCGCATACAGCCCTGCAGCTACTTCAGACCGAAAAGCTCGCAAAATCATCTGTTCGTCTGTTCTTGAGCTCGAAAGTCTAACGTCTGATCAGAAAAGCAGCCAGCTGTCACAAATGACCGTATCAACAAACCACCTTAAGATTCTCATATACGATTTCTACGTACGAAAATGGGTTTGAAAATTCTCTGCCAGCATGTCTGCTAAGTCTTTTCTGGAGGGGGGGGGGGGTCAAACACATTACTCCTCACTCTACCCCGTAATTTTTTGTAGAACACGTAAAAACCTAGCAAAAATATATATATATATACACATTTCGATGTTTTTTTTTTAAAATAAAGTTTTTAGTTTTGAAATAAATGCCAGAAATATTTTTTTTTACAACAAAAAGGAAGTTATGATCCCGCAGCACCCTTATTTAGAATTCATCTAAATAAAGGGATATGAAGTGTTAATTTCTCAGATGCCCTAACGACTTCACGTTTCTTGAGTTATTGCTGCGCAAAAGTTAAGTTTTGACTTAAAGAGTCGTGTTTAAGGGGATAGTAGTGCCTCTAGCATTTAGTTCAGACATGGTATACTATTAAAATCAAAGAAATTTAAATAAACAAAACAAATTATTTCATATAAAAGCAAAGAGCGAAATTGAGCTTTAAGCCAACAGAAATTAATCCATATATGAATGGGCTTCCCTTTTAAAACTCCCATCTTTTACTTTAAAGCTTGACTTTTTGTCAATGACGGGAGTAGACTACTAAGAGGTACCATTTTGCTTACGCCCCCGTACCAAACAGGTTTTTCTGGTAGGTAAACATTTCTACAGGGCATTACACCTTTGCCAAGAGAAACTGGTAAACTGGTATTTTTTCAATGATGCCCATAGCACTTTGCAGAAACCCGTGAATGTAGGACTGAAAGTCCGTTCGTAGTATATCTGAATCCAATTACTAATCATTTTAAGTTGAAAATTGTGACGTAAAAATAACTCTATTTGCGAATTTTTTTTTTGCGAAAAGGTATTTGCGTAAAGGTATTGCGTTGGTTAAGAATGCCTCACGGGTAATTAAAGAATGGGATGCTTCCATCAACAATACAAAGAATATGCTCAGATACTTAATAGATTTGACGCCTACAAGAGACATTGGTAAAAGGTATTCAATAGCTTAATTGAAAAGTAACGATAGAATGACATTGTGACTTGACCTCGCTTTACCTCTCCGATGTGGTCTGTATAATACACAAGTAACGTTTGAAAAGTATTGTCAATTTAAAAAGAAATGGCTGAAAAGTGTTTTTGAGGGGGATGGGTTGCATGGAGGGTTGAGTTGCACGAGGGTTCAGTTAAAGGGGATACAGTTACACGGGGGTTTAGTTAAATTGGGTTGGGTTGCACGAGGGTTCAGTTAAATTGGGTTGAGTTGCACGAGGGTTCAGTAGCACGAGGGTTCAGTAGCACGGGGGTTCAGTTGTACAGGGTTTCGATTATAAAGGGGTTCAGTTACATGGGGTGTTCAGTTGCACGGGGGTTGAGTTAAATGGGGCTTGAGTTCCACGAGAGTAGTGCTTTGTCGTGGTTTAGCTTGTCACAGTTACATTTTCTTGATCTTTCAAAGTTCACTTTGATTTTATTTCATTGATTCTTTTTGTTTGCATGTCCGGGCTGGTGTTTGCAAGTCCAAGTTGGGTTTTCAGACCTACGTTTTTAGATTTTCGTGGGTGTTTGGATGTTTCGCGCCGAAAAAAAAACATAGTTGTACCCTCAACGACTCGCTCTTTACATTGTCCAAGTTGGGTTTTCAGACCTACGTTTTTAGATTTTCGTGGGTGTTTGGATGTTTCGCCGAAAAAAAAAACATAGTTGTACGACTCAGTTGCCTGATTCCGTGTGTGGTTTTTCTTTACTTAGTGCTCATTAAAAACGAAGTTTTTGTTTTAAATCAGTAGTTTTTGTATCTGTTAAAAGAGCTTTAAGGGGTTTGAGAGACTCTGTTCCTTGATTCCGTGTGGTTTTTCTTTACTTGGTGCCCATTAAAAACGAAATTTTTGTGTTAAATAAGTAGTTCTTGTATCTTTTAAAAGAGCTTTAAGGGTTTGAGAGACTCTGTTGCCTGATTCCGTGTGGTTTTTCTTTACTTAGTGCTTATTAAAAACGAAATTTTTTGTAAATAAGTAGTTCTTGTATCTTTTAAAAGAGCTTTACGGGGTTTGAGAGACTCTGTTGCCTGATTCCGTGTGGTTTTTCTTTACTTGATACCCATTAAAAACGAAATTTTTGTGTTAAATAAGTAGTTCTTGTATCTTTTAAAAGAGCTTTAAGGGGTTTGAGAGACTCTGTTGCCTGATTCCGTATGGTTTTTCTTTACTTGATACCCATTTAAAAACGAAATTTTTGTGTTAAATAAGTAGTTCTTGTATCTTTTAAAAGAGCTTTAAGGGGTTTAAGAGACTCTGTTGCCTGATTCCGTATGGTTTTTCTTTACTTAGTGCGCATTAAAAACGAAATTTTTGTTGTAAATAAGTAGTTCTTGTATCTTTTAAAATAACTTTACGGGGTTTGAGAAACTCTGTTGCCTGATTCCATGTGGTTTTTCTTTACTTGATACCCATTAAAACAAAATTTAGGATTTCTGTTAAATAAATAATTCTTATACATTTTAAAATAGCTTTACGGGATTTGAGAGACTCTGTAATGCAGTAGTTTTTCAGTAAAGACACTCGATATCCTAAAAGTGTTGAATTCAAACTTTTTTAAAACTTCGAAATTTTTCAACTTTATTTATTTTTTTCTTTTTGTACATAACTTAAAATTTCAAAATATGCTTACAGTTCTAACAATTGGGCTCTGTGATTGGTCAGAGACACGATGTGGCTTTCCCACTGGTATTCTATGACCGGTTATTGACACTACCTAATCTATTGCATGTATTAAATCAGTATTTTTTACGCAGTGGAACGATAAACACATAAGTCATATCTTAAAAAAAAAACTGAAGATGGAGCATTTTAATAAAGTGTGTTTGCATAACAAGGTTATTGTAGCATTGAATGCCGACAAAGAGAAGTATTTAAACTTTGAAACAAGTACAGGTGGTAGCACTATTGGAAATGTATGCATGCATTGTCATGACAGTAAGGAATTAAATTTCTTTGGAATACCGAAAAAATTCAACTCTTATGTTGGTGGTTATGCGAGATTGAGATCTCCAGAGATGATTGCACTCAAAGAGAATGCCAACATAAAAATAATCATTGATGATAGAGGACAACTCCTTGCTACTGTTGCAGGTAACACATTACCTACTGATACATCCAATCGTCACCTTTCGGGTATTAGCATTCAACGGAAGATCAATAAAAGAAAGGCCTACTCTTCTACTAATATCGTAAACCATATCTTGTCTACGTGCCGAAACTGTTACCTGTGTAAAAATAATGTGATAATAGACAGTGAAATTGCCAGAAAAATAAAAAGGGCATTGTCAGAAAATATCACGATGGAATATAAAGATGAATCGATGAAAAACAAAGCACCAGCAAACGTTACTGCCATTGATCAAACAGTCATTGAACCAAATAATACCAAAGACGAAAAGCATATTGAACCTGTTGATGAGACACCAGTAAAAACTGTGTATGACTCAAAATGGAATTATGATTATTCTACTGATTATGAACTAAGAGAAGACAATAGCTATAATATCAAGAGAGAACATGGTGAACTATTTTATGGAACAGATTCAAAATGTCCAAAGTTAATCTTTGATATTAATAATGTATCATAATATATTTTTTGTATTAATATTCTACATAGCATTATTTCATTAAAATATATTATGCATTACATTGTTATGTGTTCATTATTTTTAGAGTAAGCTAGCATATCAAACGTTTAGAATGTCTCATAAAACGTCGGAGATGTAAGAAAAGGAATTTGCATACATCTATTGTCAGACACATGGGATAACATTGACAAAATCTTGGTATCAGAATGAATAAATTATTTATCAACATCCGTTAATGGATATGTCATTATGAAAAAAATTGTAAGTAAGTAAGTAAGTAACAAACTCTTTCTTGAATTCACCTCTTTGTTATGCAATACAGAAATTTAATTAAGGAAATTATGAAAAAAAAATTGTAAGTAAGTAACAAACTCTTTATTGTTTTCATGACTTAGATACACGATGTAGAAATTTAATTCAAGAAATCATGAAAAAATTCTCAGTAAGTAACAATTTCTTTCTTGAAGTCAACTCTTGTGTAGAAATTTAATTCAAGAAATTATGAAAAAATTCTCAGTGAGTAACAATTTCTTTCTTGAAGTCAACTCTTGGATACACAATGCGGAAATTTCATTTAAGAAATTATGAAAAAATTGTAAGCAAGTAACAAACTCTTTCCTGAAGTCTTACTTACAATCAAACAGTTACCACCACTCACTCAAGATTACGATGTGTAAAACTCGAGAACAAACTAATTTTTTTGTTACTTCAGAAACAAATTTGGACTATATATTTGCACATTAGGGGGGGGAGGGGTAAAGTATAGCTGACCTGCCTTCAAAATGTGTTAGGCACAATTATTCTGCATATTATTGACTAAGAATTGTTTTCTGATTTCAAACCGTCCAAGTACTTTACCCCCCTCTTATGTACAAATATACAGCCCACATTTATATATTCCCATCTATTCTGTCACTTATCTTTGTCTTATCTCACGCTAAGCTGAAAGAACGTTATAATTTCTGTTCGTTTTAAGTTTTGATTTTGCTCTTTACTTTCAGTTGAAAGAACTTGTTTTTTTTAAAATTTAATTTCTGATCGTTTTTAAATAATACCGGAAATCCAGCCGTTATGTACAAATATATAGCCCAAATTTATATATTTCCCATCTATTCTGTTGCTTGTCTTTGTCTTGTGTCACGCTAAGCTGAAAGAAACTAACGAAGAAACCGGTTTGTTCTTGAGTTTTACACAGCGTAAACTTGAGTGAGTGGCGTATAATGCATAAGTACCAAAATTATACTGTACATTATGTACAAATATATAGCCCAAATTTATATTTTCCCATCTATTCTGTCACTTGTCTTTGTCTTGTCTCACGCTAAGCGGAAAGAAACTAACGAAGAAACCGGTTTGTTCTTGAGTTTTACGCAGCGTAAACTTGAGTAAGTGGCGTATAATGCATAAGTACCAAAATTACTTCTCCCTACGGAAAATAAAAAAGCAAAACTCAAGTAAAATTCTCAAATTTGGAAAGCCTTATTTTCCACGGGGGGGATATATTCCGGGGGAGTATTTTTCGCGGGGAGATATTTTCCGGGGGCATATTTTCCGCGGGGGGTATTTTCTGTGGAGAATCGACGGGGGAGGGGAGGGGGGTAAACGCCTAGAACCAGTTTTATAGCTTGTAAAGCTATATTGTCTGACACCATAATTGGTGTTATTGAATCACCCATAAATAAAAACTTTTACTGAATTGAGTCTAAAAGTAAGATTAATATTTCTAACGAAAAAAGAACAAGTATCTCTTTCACTAGAATAGTTTGAAGGTGGCAATTGTCAACCTTTGTAGTGACAACCTTTGTAGTTCCTTTGTGGTTTACCAACTTATTGCAAGCAAAGGGGAAATAACACATTTGGGGACGTATCTGAGTTGTAGGTACCATATCAAATACAGAAAAGCAATTGAATCAGCTGATCCAACCTAATAAATTTTGGGGGATTAGGTAGAGACCCCAACTTGACAAGAAACTTCTTATGAGGGGCTGTCTTCTTTCAAAAGTTGTGTACATCAACTAGTGCACACCACAAATGGTGCACGGGTTGTGTGAAGTATGCGTTGTGTGGTGCGAAGAAGTGTGGTTTCGTGAACAAGTGACCCTTCCCGAAATGTAAACTCCATGCTAGAGATTAGACAATTAGCATTAACACAGTTCATTTTGATTTAATCTTAAGGCAAAAACATAATGGGCAAATGGGAGTGTGTGGGCGTGGGAAGTGGATTAGTTGCCCTCCAATCACTTTCCACTATTAAAAAGGGCATTAGCCATTCTAATTTCCAATCGAATGAGCCCTTTTCCAAGATTCTACGACAACTCCTTCGATACAAAGAGCCCTGGTCTAAAGGAAAAAAAAAATAATACATTGTGCCAACATCGTTCTTTACTTAGGCAGCGCAATATATATATATATATATATATATATATATATATATATATATATATATATATATATATATATATATATATATATATATATATATATATATATATATATATATATATATATATATATATATATATATATATATATATATATATATATATATATATATATATATATATAACAGTGAACTTGATACACAGAAAGATGTTTTGGTGGACCTTTGGGCGCCGGAAGTGGAGTGTCTGTTTACAAAAAAAGGAAAATAGGTGACTGCGTGTCTGTTTCTTATCTTGACTATGCTGAACAAATCAGGGTGAAATAAAATATTTGTAGATGAAAGAATACAAACATAGGTACAAAAATACTGAATTGTACTATAATTTTGTAAAATGTACGATATTTTGTGGAACTGTAGCAGTAGAAGTGAAATGTACCAAAATTGTACAATTGTATCACGTTTGGCATCACTGAAAGGCATTGAAAATAAGTTAGGTACATTGCCTGTTAAAGCTAACCTATTTCGATAAGTACATCAGCTGATACCTGCGGGCGGAATTAACCACCAGCAAGTCTAATCAGCTTCCAAAAATTGTTAATTATTTAGAAGAGGAATCTTCTTTCTTCAATTCTTGTCGATCTGATAGTTTAGTTTATGATTATGTTTCTATGAAGAAATGCCAAAAACTATATTAACTTCTGTTTTTGTATAACAACTTGAACGAATTTTAAATGATTATATAAACAATGTAAAATTCACAGAATGTTTTCCAATTTTTACTTTTATAAAATCCAATTTAAACCGAGAGTATTTTTTTTTACTACGGATTTGTGAAACTTTTTACAAAAGAATTGCGGAATTCTGGATGCTTACAAACAGGGTTGCCATAACGATTTATTTCTCTCACCTGTCATCACGGTCAAGTTCTGTGATACTCTTAATCTGATGTTTTGATTATCCTTAAGATTCCTTAAATTTTAGGGTTTTTTTCCCCCTTTTTTCAAAATCAGGGAAATTTTCTCAGGCTCATAACTGTTGACTGGTATTATTAAACTTTATGAGTCTTATATATTTGGAATCAACATGAAGTTCAAAGAAGATAAATATATCACAAATGCTTTTAATTGTGCATGGAACTAGAATAGCCAGCTAGTTCAGAAAAAAAAATTCCTTCCCACTACGGAAATAAAAAAAAAAAAACTCAAATAAAATTCTCAAATTTGGAAAGTCTTATTTTCCATGGGGGAGTATTTTTTTGAAGGGTATTTTCCGGGGAGGTATTTTCCACGGGGGTATTTTCCTCAACAGGGGGAGGGGAGATTTTCTGGGGATGTTTTCCGCGGGAGGTATTTTCCCAGGGGGGGAGGTAGTTGTCGGGAAGGTAAACACCGGCCACCATTAAGAGGAAACTTTTAGCGTGTGTTTAGAGGGATATTGAAAAACAAAAGGGTTTTGAATTAAGTCAAAGCACACTAGGAGCATCTATGTTGTCAAAAGGGTGTACCAGCAAATAGCAAAATCTATGCTACTACTCTGCTACTACTACTGTTACTACTACTGCTACTGCTATTTACTGCTATTATTGAGACTAACGGTATTAAAGTGAAATTTTCAGGGAACATTTAGGAGAAGTTCTACATAGCATTATTTCATTAAAAATATATTATGCATTACATTGTTATGTGTTCATTATTTTTTAGAGTAAGCTAGCATATCAAACGTTTAGAATGTCTAATAAAACGTCGGAGATGTAAGAAAGGAATTTGCATACATCTATTGTCAGACACATGGGATAACATTGACAAAATATTGGTATCAGAATGAATAAATTATTTATCAACATCCGTTAATGGATATGTCATTATGAAAAAATTGTAAGTAAGTAAGTAAGTAACAAACTCTTTCTTGAATTCACCTCTTTGTTATGCAATACAGAAATTTAATTATGGAAATTATGAAAAAAAAATTGTAAGTAAGTAACAAACTCTTTCTTGAAGTCACCTCTTGGATACACAATGCAGAATTTTCATTTAAGAAATTATTAAAAATTGTAAGTAAGTAGCAAATTCTTTCTTGAATTCACCTCCTGGATAAATAAAAAAGACATTTCATTCAAGAAATTATGACAAAATTCATAGTAAGTAACAAACTCTTTCTCGAAGTCACCTCTTGGGTACACAATGCAGAAATTTCATTTAAGAAATTTGAAAAAATTTTAAGCAAGTAACAAACTCTTTCCTGAAGTCACCTCTTGGATACACAATGCAGAAACTTCATTTAAGAAACTATAAAAAAAATGTAAGTGAGTAAGTAACAAATTCTTTCTTGAATTCATCTGTTGGATAAACAAAAAGACATTTCGAAGTCAACTCTTGGATACACAATATGGAAATTTCATTCAAGAAATGATGAAAATATTTGTAAGTAAGTAACAAACTCTTTATTGATTTCACCTCTTGGATATACAGTATAGATACTTCATTCAAGAAATTATGAAAAAATCGCAAGTAAGTAACTTTTTTTTCTCTTTATCACAAACAATTTTCACTTAGCTACACGATGTAGAAATTTAATTCAAGAAATTATGAAAAAATTCTCAGTAAGTAACAATTTCTTTATTTTCACTTAGCTACACGATGTAGAAATTTAATTCAAGAAATTATGAAAAAATTCTCAGTAAGTAACAATTTCTTTCTTGAAGTCAACTCTTGGATAAACAATACGAGAATTTCATTCAAGAAATTATGAAAAAATTGTAACTAAGTAGCAAATTCTTTCTTGAATTCACTTGTTGAATAAACAAAAAGACATTTCATTCAAGAAATTATGACAAAATTCTAAGTAAGTAACAAAATCTTTATTGTTTTCACGAGTTAGATATACGATGTAGAAATTAAATTCAAGAAATTATGAAAAAATTCTCAGTCTAAGTAGCAAATTCTTTCTTGAATTCACCTGTTGGATAAACAAAAAGACATTTCGTTCAAGAAATTATGACAAAATTCTATCGCAAGTAAGTAACTTTTTTTCTCTTTATCACAAACAATTTTCACTTAGCTACATGATGTAGAAATTTAATTCAGGAAATTATGAAAAAATTCTCAGTAAGTAACAGTTTCTTTCTTGAAGTCAACTCTTAGATACACAATACGGAAATTTCATTCAGAAATTATGAAAATATTTGTAAGTAAGTAACAAACTCTTTATTTACTTGAATCACCTGCTGGATAAACAAAGACATTTCGTTCAAGAAATTACGACAAAATTCTAAGTAAGTAACAAACTCTTTATTGTTTTCATGACTTAGATACACGATGTAGAAATTTAATTCAAGAAATTATGAAAAAATTCTCAGTAAGTAACAAATTTCTTTCTTGAAGTCAACTATTGTGTAGAAATTTAATTCAAGAAATTATGAAAAAAATTCTCAGTGAGTAACAGTTTCTTTCTTGAAGTCAACTCTTGGATACAAAATACGGAAATTTTCATTTAAGAAATTATGAAAAAATTGTAAGCAAGTAACAAACTCTTTCCTGAAGTCACCTCTTTGATACACAATGCAGAAACTTCATTTAAGAAACTATGAAAAAATTGTAAGTAAGTAACAAATTCTTTCTTGAAGTCACCTCTTGGATACACAATACAGAAATTTCATTAAAGAAATTATGAAAAAAATTGTAAGTAAGTAGCAAATTCTTTCTTGAATTCACCTGCTGGATAAACAAAAAGACATTTCGTTCAAGAAATTATGACAAAATTCTAAGTAAGTAACAAACTCTTAATTGTTTTCACGACTTAGATATACGATGTAGATATTTAATTCAAGAAATTATGAAAAAATTCTCAGTAAGTAACAATTTCTTTCTTGAAGTCAACTCTTGGATACACAATACGGAAATTTCATTCAAGAAGTTATGAAAATATTTGTAAGTAAGTAACAAACTCTTTATTGATTTCACCTCTTGGATATACAGTACCGATACTTCATTCAAGAAACTATGAAAAAATTGTAAGTAAGTAACAAATTCTTTCTTGAAGTCACCTCTTGGATACACAATACAGAAATTTCATTAAAGAAATTATGAAAAAATTGTAAGTAAGTAGCAAATTCTTTCTTGAATTCACCTGCTGGATAAACAAAAAGACATTTCGTTCAAGAAATTATGACAAAATTCTAAGTAAGTAACAAACTCTTAATTGTTTTCACGACTTAGACATACGATGCAGAAATTTAATTCAAGAAATTATGAAAATATTTGTAAGTAAGTAACAAACTCTTTATTGATTTCACCTCTTGGATATACAGTACAGATACTTCATAAGTAAGTAACAAACTCTTTATTGTTTTCACGAGTTAGATATACAATGTAGAAATTAAATTCAAGAAATTATGAAAAAAATTCTCAGTAAGTAACCATTTCTTTCTTGAAGTCAACTCTTGGATACACAATACGGAAATTTCATTCGAGAAATTATGAAAATATTTGTAAGTAAGTAACAAACTCTTTATTGATTTCACCTCTTGGATATACAGTACAGATACTTCATTCAAGAAACATGATTAAACACGTTTTGAAACTACATGCTATTTGCTTGCCTTTCCTTGGCACCTTTCCAAACGAGCGGGGATTCCCCACAGGTTCCTACACATTGCAAAAAAGTGGCCAGTACGAAAACTCCACGTTTTCAACCAAACTGGTTTTTTTAGACAACACCAATAAAATATGCAAAGTCGACATAGCTTTATTTCATTTTTTCAAGGTTAATTTAGACGAGGTTACGTGCGCGCACGTAACCTCGAGTTTGTTACTTACTTAGAATTTTGTCATAATTTCTTGAACGAAATGTCTTTTTGTTTATCCAGCAGGTGAATTCAAGACAGAATTTGCTACTTACTTACAATTTTTTCATAATTTCTTTAATGAAATTTCTGTATTGTGTCAAACAGTTTGTGGTAACGAACTGTAAGCAAGCGACCCGGCTCAATAGTAACCGAAACTCTAAACACCCGAATTTTGATACCCATAGATACATCAATAGAATCAAATTTTTATGCTGATTTCAAATATATAAGTTTCATTAAGTTTAGTTTTACCCATCAAAAGTTACGCGCCTGAGAACATTTGTCTTATTTTTAAAAAAGGGGGTAAACACCCCCAAACAGTAGTAGAGATGCCCCTATTGATCGTGACAGACCACGGGGTTTATGGTTTTCTCACTGAGAATGAAAAAAAACAGAATTTTTCTCACTTGAAAAAACAGGAATTTTCTCACTTTGATGGATGTTTTCTTGGATGGTTATGTGTGTTGGTCAATTTATTTGATGTTTTTCATGGATGTCAACAGCAATTTATGTCTGTTTTATGGTTTTTGTCAGTGAGAATGAAAAAACAGGAATTTTGTCACATTTATGGATGTTCATGGATGGTTATGTGTGTTGGTCAATTTATTTGATGTTTTTCATGGATGTCAACAGTAATTTATGTCTGTTTTATGGTTTTTGTCAGTGAGAATGGAAAAACAGTATTTTTCTCACTTTGATGGATTATTGAGTCTAATGAGGACAGGGTCAACGACAATTCCTTCAAGATCTTTTTGTTGTTTTGGCCATGTGCATAGAGTCATTAGGGAGAACACGTGGTTAATTAAAACGATTGGGAATTTGGAACACCTGTGCTGTCAGTCATTAATCAAATTGTTTCCGGACAAAGTTTAATAATGTCTGACAGGTACTGTCAATCATTAATCAAATTGTTTCCAGACGAAGTTTAATAATGTCTGACAGGTGATGTCAAGATTGATTGATATATCACGAAATGGGAATTAATTTTTTGTTTCTAAGGGGAATTATTGATTCAAGAAAGGGGAATTAATTTGTTGTTTTCTAAGGAGAAGGTGGGGAAGAGATATATTGATTGCGTAATCGAAGGGAGTGAATTCCCGAGAAATTGATTACATAGTCGGTAGAACCCTATAAGGAGCTCCTGACGGGAATCCATTTATGGGCATAGAATGACGTAATCAACTAGGACAAATGGATTTCTGAGAAATGATTACATAATCGGTAGAACCCTATCAGAGGGTCAAGACGGGAATTCATTTATGGGCATAGAATGACGTAATCGATTAAGACAAGCAAGTTACTTTCTTAATGTCCCTCCTAAACCCATTTTCCAACTTGAAGTACTTATCTTTTTCACTCACAACTATACTTTACAGCTTCTTGGATACCTCAACACCAAGAAATACTTTTCAAAGACCATTTCAGAGCAAGTTACTTTCTTAATGTCCCTCCTAAACCCATTTTGCAACTTGAAGTACTTATCTTTTTCACCCACAACTATACTTTACAGCTTTTTGGATACCTCAACACCAAGAAATACTTTTCAAAGACCATTTCAGAGCAAGTTACATTCTTAATGTCCCTCCTAAACCCATTTTCCAAGTTGAAGTACTTATCTTTTTCACTCACAACTATACTTTACAGCTTTTTGGATACCTCAACACCAAGAAATACCATTCAAAGACCATTTCAGAGCAAGTTACTTTCTTAATGTCCCTCCTAAACCCATTTTGCAACTTGAAGTACTTATCTTTTTCACCCACAACTATACTTTACAGCTTTTTGAGTGTCCCAACACCAAGAAATACTTTTCAAAGACCATTTCAGAGCAAGTTACTTTCTTAATGTTCCTCCTAAACCCATTTTCCAACTTGAAGTACTTATCTTTTTCACCCAAAACTGTACTTTACAGCTTTTTGGTTACCACAACACCAAGAAATACCTTTCAAAGACCATTTCAGAGCAAGTTACTTTCTTAATGTCCCTCCTAAACCCATTTTCCAACTTGAAGTACTTATCTTTTTCACTCACAACTCTACTTTACAGCTTTTTGGATACCTCAACACCAAGAAATACTTTTCAAAGACCATTTCAGAGCAAGTTACTTTCTTAATGTCCCTCCTAAACCCATTTTGCAACTTGAAGTACTTATCTTTTTCACCCACAACTATACTTTACAGCTTTTTGGATACCTCAACACCAAGAAATACTTTTCAAAAGGCATTTCAGAGCAAGTTACTTTCTTAATGTCCCTCTTAAACCCATTTTACAACTTGAAGTACTAATCTTTTTCATCCACAACTATACTTTACAGCTTTTTGGATACCTCAACACCAAGAAATACCTTTCAAAGACCATTTCAGAGCAAGTTACTTTCTTAATGTCCCTCCTAAACCCATTTTCCAACTTGAAGTACTTATCTTTTTCACTCACAACTATACTTTACAGCTTTTTGAGTGTCCCAACACCAAGAAATACTTTTCAAAGACCATTTCAGAGCAAGTTACTTTCTTAATGTCCCTCCTAAACCCATTTTGCAACTTGAAGTACTTATCTTTTTCACCCACAACTATACTTTACAGCTTTTTGGATACCTCAGCACCAAGAAATACTTTTCAAAGACCATTTCAGAGCAAGTTACTTTCTTAATGTCCCTCCTAAACCCATTTTCCAACTTGAAGTTTTTTTTTTCCTTTTCCAACTTGAAGTACTTATCCTTTTTCACTCACAACTATATTTTACCGCTTTTTGAGTGTCCCAACACCAAGAAATACTTTTCAAAGACCATTTCAGAGCAAGTTACATTCTTAATGTCCCTCCTAAACCCATTTTGCAACTTGAAGTACTTATCTTTTTCACTCACAACTATACTTTACAGCTTTTTGAGTGTCCCAACACCAAGAAATACTTTTCAAAGACCATTTCGGAGCAAGTTACTTTCTTAATGTCCCTCCTAAACCCATTTTGCAACTTGAAGTACTTATCTTTTTCACCCACAACTATACTTTACAGCTTTTTGGATACCTCAACACCAAGAAATACTTTTCAAAGACCATTTCAGAGCAAGTTACTTTCTTAATGTCCCTCCTAAACCCATTTTCCAACTTGAAGTACTTATCTTTTTCATCCACAACTATACTTTACAGCTTTTTGGATACCTCAACATCAAGAAATACTTTTCAAAGACCATTTCAGAGCAAGTTACTTTCTTAATGTCCCTCCTAAACCCATTTTGCAACTTGAAGTACTTATCTTTTTCACTCACAATTATACTTTACAGCTTTTTGGATTCCTTAACACCAAGAAATACTTTTCAAAGACCATTTCAGAGCAAGTTACTTTCTTAATGTCCCTCCTAAACCCATTTTCCAACTTGAAGTACTTATCTTTTTCATCCACAACTATACTTTACAGCTTTTTGGATACCTCAACATCAAGAAATACTTTTCAAAGACCATTTCAGAGCAAGTTACTTTCTTAGTGTCCCTCCTAAACCCATTTTCCAACTTGAAGTACTTATCTTTTTCACCACAACTATACTTTATAGCTTTTTGAATGCTCCAACACCAAGCAATACTTTTCAAAGGCATTTCAGAACAAGTTCTTTTCTTAATATGCTTCTTAAACAATTTTACAAATTCTAAATTTTTCCATAGTAGATAGAAAAAGCTATATCATAGCTGTGAATATTTTCTCGAAAGATAAGCAGTTCTATTTCAATTTTAAATTTTCTCAATGAAGTGAAGAAAAGTTCAAATTTAAAGTTCAATTCTAAATTTTTCGGTGGAAGATAGAAAAAGTAATACCATACTTGTGAATATTTTCTCGGAAGATAAAAAGTTCTAGTTCAATTTTAAATTTTCTCAGCGAAGTGAAGAAGAATTTAAGTTCTCTTCTGAATTTTACCAAAAAACACAATTCAATTCTAATTTCACCAGAGAAAATAAAAATCTTCCACTTCAGTTCTTTATTTCACAAAGACATAAAGAAATTTAAAGTTCAATTCTAAATTTTTCGGAGGAAGATAGAAAAAGTAATACCATACTTGTGAATATTTTCACGGAAGATAAAAAGTTCTAGTTCAATTTTAAATTTTCTCAGCGAAGTGAAGAAGAATTAAAGTTCTCTTCTGAATTTTACCGAAGAACACAATTCAATTCTAATTTCACCAGAGAAAATAAAAATCTTCCACTTCAGTTCTTTATTTCACAAAGACATAAAGAAATTTAAAGTTCAATTCAAAATTTTTCGGAGGAAGATTGAAAAAGTAATACCATACTTGTGAATATTTTCTCGAAGAGATGAAAAATTTAAAATACTGTTCCAAATTTTTCTCAACGAAGTGAAGAAGAAACTTCAAGTTCTCTACTGAATTTTACCAAAGAACACAATTCAATTCTAATTTCTCCAGAGAAAAACAAAAATCTTCCACTTACGTTCTTTATTTCACAAAGACATAAAGAAATTTAAAGTTCAATTCTAAATTTTTCGGTGGAAGATAGAAAAAGTAATACCATACTTGTGAATATTTTCCCGGAAGATAAAAAGTTCTAGTTCAATTTTAAATTTTCTCAACGAAGTGAAGAAAAGTTCAAGTTCTCTTCTGAATTTTACCAAAGAACACAATTCAATTCTATTTCTCCAGAGAAAAAAAATCTTCCACTTAAGTTCTTTATTTCACAAAGACATAAAGAAATTTAAAGTTCAATTCTAAATTTTTCGGTGGAAGATAGAAAAAGTAATACCATACTTGTGAATATTTTCCCGGAAGATAAAAAGTTCTAGTTCAATTTTAAAAATTTTCTCAACGAAGTGAAGAAAACTTCAAGTTCTCTACTGAATTTTACCAAAGAACACAATTCAATTCTAATTTCTCCAGAGAAAACAAAAATCTTCCACTTAAGTTCTTTATTTCACAAAGACATAAAGAAATTTAAACTTCAATTCTAAATTTTTCGGTGGAAGATAGAAAAAGTAATACCATACTTGCGAATATTTTCCCGGAAGATAAAAAGTTCTAGTTCAATTTTAAATTTTCTCAACGAAGTGAAGAAAAGTTCAAGTTCTCTTCTGAATTTTACCAAAGAACACAATTCAATTCTAATTTCACCAGAGAAAATAAAAATCTTCCACTTCAGTTCTTTATTTCACAAAGACATAAATAAATTTAAACTTCAATTCTAAATTTTTCGGTTAAAGATAGAAAAAGTAATACCATACTTGTGAATATTTTCTCGAAGAGATGAAAAATTAAAATACTGTTCCAAATTTTTCAAAGAAGATAAAAAAGTTCAAGTTCTCTTTGGAATAACACCTTTTTCTGTTCGAACTAGCATGTTTTCTAGCAAAGATACCAAATTTTTTCATAGAAGTAATTTTTTTTTATTGTGATAACAACTTTTCTGTCAGAAGTAACAAGTTTTGCTTAACACTAACATACATTCTCATCAAAGTAACGATATTTTACTTTAATACTAACATGCTTTTACTGAACACACACAAATTTTTTCTTAGAAATAATATTTTCGTCAATGATAACACTTTTTCTGTTCGAACTAGCAAGTTTTCTACCAAAGATGCCATATTTTTTCTTAGAAGTAACATTTTTTGATTGTGATAACAACTTTTCTGTCAGAAGTAGCAAGTTTTACTTAACACTAACAAACATTCTCATCAAAGTAACAACATTTTACCCTAATACTAACATACTTTTACTGAACAAACAAAAATTTTCATAGAAATAATATTTTTCATCAATGATAACACTTTTTCTGTTCGAACTAGCAAGTTTTCTAGCAAAGATACCAAATTTTTCCATAGAAGTAACATTTTCTGATTGTGATAACAACTTTTCTGTCAGAAGTAGCAAGTTTTGCTTAACACTAACAAACATTCTCATCAAAGTAACGATATTTTACTTTAATACTAACATACTTTTACTGAACACACACAAATTTTTCTCAGAAATAATATTTTTTCATCAATGATAACACTTTTTCTGTTCAAACTAGCAAGTTTTCTACCAAAGATAGCAAATTTTTTCGTAGACTTACCATTTTTTGATTGTGATAACAACTTTTCTGTCAGAAGTAGCAAGTTTTGCTTAACACTAACAAACATTCTCATCGAAGTAATGATATTTTACCTTAATACTAACATACTTTTACTGAACAAACACAAATTTCTCTTAGAAATAATATTTTTTCGTCAGTGATAACACTTTTTCTGTTCGAACTAGCAAGTTTTCTAGCAAAGATACCAAATTTTTTCTTAGAAGTAATATTTTTTGATTGTGATAACAACTTTTCTGTCAGAAGTAGCAAGTTTTGCTTAAGACTAACAAACCTTCTCATCAAAGTAATGATATTTTACCCTAATACTAACATACTTTTACTGAACAAACAAAAAATTTCTCTTAGAAATAATATTTTTCATCACTGATAACACTTTTTTCAGTTCGAACTAGCATGTTCTCTAGCAAAGATACCAAATTTTTTCATAGAAGTAACATTTTTTTTTATTGTGATAACAACTTTTCTGTCAGAAGTAGCAAGTTTTGCTTAACGCTAACAAACCTTCTCATGAAAGTAACAA
Organism: Artemia sinica; assembly: GCA_027921565.1. Classification (NCBI taxonomy): domain Eukaryota; kingdom Metazoa; phylum Arthropoda; class Branchiopoda; order Anostraca; family Artemiidae; genus Artemia; species Artemia sinica. Next base: position 22,558,264 of record CM051265.1, on the reverse strand, counting down.
CATTTTATCCTAATAATAACATACTTTTAATGAACACACACACATTTTTCTTAGAAATAATATTTTTCGTCAATGATAACACTTTTTCTGTTCGAACTAGCAAGTTTTCTACCAAAGATACCAAATTTTTTCGTAGAAGTAACATTTTTTGATTGTGATAACAACTTTTCTGTCAGAAGTAGCAAGTTTTGCTTAATACTAACAATCCTTCTCATCAAAGTAATGATATTTTACCCTAATACTAACATAATTTCACTGAACAAACAAAAATTTCTCTTAGAAATAATATTTTTCGTCAGTGATAACACTTTTTCTGTTCGAACTAGCAAGTTTTCTACCAAAGATACCAAATTTGTTCTTAGAAGTAACATTTTTGATTGTAATAGCAACTTTTCTGTCAGAAGTAGCAAGTTTTTCTTAACACTAACAAACATTCTCATCAAAGTAATGATATTTTACCTTAATACTAACATACTTTTACTGAACACACACAAATTTCTCTTAGAAATAATACTTTTCGTCAGTGATAACACTTTTTCTGTTCGAACTAGCAAATTTTCCACCAAAGATACCAAATTTTTTCGTAGAAGTAACATTTTTGATTGTGATAACAACTTTTCTGTCAGAAGTAGCAAGTTTTGCTTAACACTAACAAACCTTTTCATCAAAGTAACGACATTTTACCTTAATACTAACATACTTTTACTGAACACGCACACACAAAGTTCTCTTAGAAATAATATTTTTCATTTCTATGTCTGAATCTATTTGCTTACATGTCTGGGTTGGTGTTTGGTTAGGTTAGGTTAGGTTAGCTAAGTTAGGTTAGGTTTAAGTTAGGTTAGGTTAGCTAGTAAACATTTCTCCATGTTTAAGTTAGGTTAGATAAGGTTAACTTATCATGAGCGCTCAGGATAAGCTAACCTAGCCTAACTAAAGCATGGTACAAAGTCGACATGGGTGGATTTTCCGGCGAGTATGGTTAGGTTAGGTTAGGCTAGATCAGTTAGGTTAGGTTAAGTTAGGTTAGGTTAGCCTACGTACGCGCGCGTACGTAGGCTAACCTAACCTAACCTAACCTAACTTAACCTAACCTAACTGATCTAGCCTAACCTAACCTAACCATACTCGCCGGAAAATCCACCCATGTCGACTTTGTACCATGCTTTATTTAGGCTAGGTTAGCTTATCATGAGTGCTCATGATAAGTTAACCTAACCTAACCTAACTTAAACATGGAGAAATGTTTACTAGCTAACCTAACCTAACTTAGCTAACCTAACCTAACTTAGCTAACCTAACCTAACCTAACCAAACACCAACCCAGACATGTAAGCAAATAGATTCAGACATAGAAATGAAAAATATTATTTCTAAGAGAACTTTGTGTGCGTGTTCAGTAAAAGTATGTTAGTATTAAGGTAAAATGTCGTTACTTTGATGAGAAGGTTTGTTAGTGTTAAGCAAAACTTGCTACTTCTGACAGAAAAGTTGTTATCACAATCAAAAATGTTACTTCTACGAACAAATTTGGTATCTTTGGTGGAAAATTTGCTAGTTCGAACAGAAAAAGTGTTATCACTGACGAAAAGTATTATTTCTAAGAGAAGTTTGTGTGTGTTCAGTAAAAGTATGTTAGTATTAAGGTAAAATATCATTACTTTGATGAGAATGTTTGTTAGTGTTTAGAAAAACTTGCTACTTCTGACAGAAAAGTTGCTATTACAATCAAAAATGTTACTTCTAAGAACAAATTTGGTATCTTTGGTAGAAAACTTGCTAGTTCGAACAGAAAAAGTGTTATCACTGACGAAAAATATTATTTCTAAGAGAAATTTTTGTTTGTTCAGTAAAAGTATGTTAGTATTAGGGTAAAATATCATTACTTTGATGAGAAGGATTGTTAGTGTTAAGCAAAACTTGCTACTTCTGACAGAAAAGTTGTTATCACAATCAAAAAATGTTACTTCTACGAAAAATGTGGTATCTTTGGTAGAAAACTTGCTAGTTCGAACAGAAAAAGTGTTATCATTGACGAAAAATATTATTTCTAAGAAACATTTGTGTGTGTTCAGTAAAAGTATGTTAGTATTAGGATAAAATGTTGTTACTTTCATGAGAAGGTTTGTTAGTGTTAAGCAAAACTTGCTACTTCTGACAGAAAAGTTGTTATCACAATCAAAAAAAATGTTACTTCTATGAAAAAATTTTCGGTATCTTTGCTAGAGAATATGCTAGTTCGAACTGAAAAAGTGTTATCAGTGATGAAAAATATTATTTCTAAGAGAAATTTTTGTTTGTTCAGTAAAAGTATGTTAGTATTAGGGTAAAATATCATTACTTTGATGAGAAGGTTTGTTAGTGTTAAGCAAAACTTGCTACTTCTGACAGAAAAGTTGTTATCACAATCAAAAAATATTACTTCTAAGAAAAAATTTGGTATCTTTGCTAGAAAACTTGCTAGTTCGAACAGAAAAAGTGTTATCACTGACGAAAAATATTATTTCTAAGAGAAATTTGTGTCTGTTCAGTAAAAGTATGTTAGTATTAAGGTAAAATATCATTACTTTGATGGGAATGTTTGTTAGTGTTAAGCAAAACTTGCTACTTCTGACAGAAAAGTTGTTATCACAATCAAAAAATGGTACGTCTACGAAAAAATTTGCTATCTTTGGTAGAAAACTTGCTAGTTCGAACAGAAAAAGTGTTATCATTGACGAAAAATATTATTTCTGAGAAACATTTGTGTGTGTTCAGTAAAAGTATGTTTAGTATTAAAGTAAAATATCGTTACTTTGATGAGAATGTTTGTTAGTGTTAAGCAAAACTTGCTACTTCTGACAGAAAAGTTGTTATCACAATCAGAAAATGTTACTTCTATGGAAAAATTTGGTATCTTTGGTAGAAAATTTGCTAGTTCGAACAGAAAAAGTGTTATCATTGATGAAAAATATTATTTCTAAGAGAAATTTTTGTTTGTTCAGTAAAAGTATGTTAGTATTAGGGTAAAATGTTGTTACTTTGATGAGAATGTTTGTTAATGTTAAGCAAAACTTGCTACTTCTGACAGAAAAGTTGTTATCACAATCAAAAAATGTTACTTCTAAGAAAAAATTTGGTATCTTTGGTAGAAAACTTGCTAGTTCGAACAGAAAAAGTGTTATCATTGACGAAAAATATATTTCTAAGAAAAATTTGTGGGTGTTCAGTAAAAGTATGTTAGTATTAAAGTAAAATATCGTTACTTTGATGAGAATGTATGTTAGTGTTAAGCAAAACTTGCTACTTCTGACAGAAAAGTTGTTATCACAATCAAAAAATTTTACTTCTATGAAAAAATTTGGTATCTTTGCTAGAAAACATGCTAGTTCGAACAGAAAAAGTGTTATTCCGAAGAGAACTTTTTTATCTTCTGTGAAAAATTTGGAACAGTATTTTAAATTTTTCATCTCTTCGAGAAAATATTCACAAGTATGGTATTACTTTTTCTATCTTCCACCGAAAAATTTAGAATTGAACTTTAAATTTCTTTATGTCTTTGTGAAATAAAGAACTGAAGTGGAAGATTTTTATTTTCTCTGGTGAAATTAGAATTGAATTGTGTTCTTTGGTAAAATTCAGAAGAGAACTTGAACTTTTCTTCACTTCGTTGAGAAAATTTAAAATTGAACTAGAACTTTTTATCTTCCGGGAAAATATTCACAAGTATGGTATTACTTTTTCTATCTTCCACCGAAAAATTTAGAATTGAACTTTAAATTTCTTTATGTCTTTGTGAAATAAAGAACTTAAGTGGAAGATTTTTGTTTTCTCTGGAGTAATTAGAATTGAATTGTGTTCTTTGGTAAAATTCAGTAGAGAACTTGAACTTTTCTTCACTTCGTTGAGAAAAATTTGGAACAGTATTTTAAATTTTTTATCTCTTCGAGAAAATATTCACAAGTATGGTATTACTTTTTCTATCTTCCTCCGAAAAATTTAGAATTGAACTTTAAAATTCTTTATGTCTTTGTGAAATAAAGAACTGAAGTGGAAGATTTTTATTTTCTCTGGTGAAATTAGAATTGAATTGTGTTCTTTGGTAAAATTCAGAAGAGAAATTAAATTCTTCTTCACTTCGCTGAGAAAATTTAAAATTGAACTAGAACTTTTTATCTTCCGTGAAAATATTCACAAGTATGGTATTACTTTTTCTATCTTCCTCCGAAAAATTTAGAATTGAACTTTAAATTTCTTTATGTCTCTGTGAAATAAAGAACTGAAGTGGAAGATTTTTATTTTCTCTGGTGAAATTATAATTGAATTGTGTTCTTTGGTAAAATTCAGAAGAGAACTTAAATTCTTTTTCACTTCGCTGAGAAAATTTAAAATTGAACTAGAACTTTTTATCTTCCGTGAAAATATTCACAAGTATGGTATTACTTTTTCTATCTTCCACCGAAAAATTTAGAATTGAACTTTAAATTTGAACTTTTCTTCACTTCATTGAGAAAATTTAAAATTTAAATAGAACTGCTTATCTTTCGAGAAAATATTCACAGCTATGATATAGCTTTTTCTATCTACTATGGAAAAATTTAGAATTTGTAAAATTGGTTTAAGAAGCATATTAAGAAAAGAACTTGTTCTGAAATGCCTTTGAAAAGTATTGCTTGGTGTTGGAGCATTCAAAAAGCTGTAAAGTATAGTTGTGGTGAAAAAGATAAGTACTTCAAGTTGGAAAATGGGTTTAGGAGGGACATTAAGAAAGTAACTTGCTCTGAAATGGTCTTTGAAAAGTATTTCTTGGTGTTGAGGTATCCAAAAAGCTGTAAAGTATATAGTTGTGAGTGAAAAAGATAAGTACTTCAAGTTGCAAAATGGGTTTAGGAGGGACATTAAGAAAGTAACTTGCTCTGAAATGGTCTTTGAAAAGTATTTCTTGATGTTGAGCTATCCAAAAAGCTGTAAAGTATAGTTGTGGATGAAAAAGATAAGTACTTCAAGTTGCAAAATAGGTTTAGGAGGGACATTAAGAAAGTAACTTGCTCTGAAATGGTCTTTGAAAAGTATTTCTTGGTGTTGAGGTGTCCAAAAAGCTGTAAAGTATAGTTGTGGGTGAAAAAGATAAGTACTTCAAGTTGCAAAATGGATTTAGGAGGGACATTAAGAAAGTAACTTGCTCTGAAATGGTCTTAGAAAAGTATTTCTTGGTGTTGGGACACTCAAAAAGCTGTAAAGTATAGTTGTGAGTGAAAAAGATAAGTACTTCAAGTTGCAAAATGGGTTTAGGAGGGACATTAAGAAAGTGACTTGCTCTGAAATGGTCTTTGAAAAGTATTTCTTGGTGTTGAGGTATCCAAAAAGCTGTAAAGTATAGTTGTGGGTGAAAAAGATAAGTACTTCAAGTTGCAAAATGGTTTAGGAGGGACATTAAGAAAGTAACTTGCTCTGAAATGGTCTTTGAAAAGTATTTCTTGGTATTGGGACACTCAAAAAGCTGTAAAGTATAGTTGTGAGTGAAAAAGATAAGTACTTCAAGTTGCAAAATGGGTTTAGGAAGGACATTAAGAATGTAACTTGCTCTGAAATGGTCTTTGAAAAGTATTTCTTGGTGTTGAGGTATCCAAAAAGCTGTAAAGTATTGTTGTGGATGAAAAAGATGAGTACTTCAAGTTGGAAAATGGGTTTAGGAGGGACATTAAGAAAGTAACTTGCTCTGAAATGGTCTTTGAAAAGTATTTCTTGGTGTTGAGGTATCCAAAAAGCTGTAAAGTATAGTTGTGAGTGAAAAAGATAAGTACTTCAAGTTGCAAAATGGGTTTAGGAGGGACATTAAGAAAGTAACTTGCTCTGAAATGGTCTTTGAAAAGTATTTCTTGGTGTTGGGACACTCAAAAAGCTGTAAAGTATAGTTGTCAGTGAAAAAGATAAGTACTTCAAGTTGGAAAATGGGTTTAGGAGGGACATTAAGAAAGTAACTTGCTCTGAAATGCCTTTTGAAAAGTATTTCTTGGTGTTGAGGTATCCAAAAAGCTGTAAAGTATAGTTGTGGGTGAAAAAGATAAGTACTTCAAGTTGCAAAATGGGTTTAGGAGGGACATTAAGAAAGTAACTTGCTCTGAAATGGTCTTTGAAAAGTATTTCTTTGTGTTGAGGTATCCAAAAAGCTGTAAAGTAGAGTTGTGAGTGAAAAAGATAAGTACTTTAAGTTGGAAAATGGGTTTAGGAGGGACATTAAGAAAGTAACTTGCTCTGAAATGGTCTTTGAAAGGTATTTCTTGGTGTTGTGGTAACCAAAAAGCTGTAAAGTATAGTTGTGGATGAAAAAGATAAGTACTTCAAGTTGTAAAATGGGTTTAAGAGGGACATTAAGAAAGTAACTTGCTCTGAAATGCCTTTTGAAAAGTATTTCTTGGTGTTGAGGTATCCAAAAAGCTGTAAAGTATAGTTGTGGGTGAAAAAGATAAGTACTTCAAGTTGCAAAATGGGTTTAGGAGGGACATTAAGAAAGTAACTTGCTCTGAAATGGTCTTTGAAAAGTATTTCTTTGTGTTGAGGTATCCAAAAAGCTGTAAAGTAGAGTTGTGAGTGAAAAAGATAAGTACTTTAAGTTGGAAAATGGGTTTAGGAGGGACATTAAGAAAGTAACTTGCTCTGAAATGGTCTTTGAAAGGTATTTCTTGGTGTTGTGGTAACCAAAAAGCTGTAAAGTATAGTTGTGGATGAAAAAGATAAGTACTTCAAGTTGTAAAATGGGTTTAAGAGGGACATTAAGAAAGTAACTTGCTCTGAAATGCCTTTTGAAAAGTATTTCTTGGTATTGAGGTATCCAAAAAGCTGTAAAGTATAGTTGTGGGTGAAAAAGATAAGTACTTCAAGTTGCAAAATGGGTTTAGGAGGGACATTAAGAAAGTAACTTGCTCTGAAATGGTCTTTGAAAGGTATTTCTTGGTGTTGTGGTAACCAAAAAGCTGTAAAGTACAGTTGTGGATGAAAAAGATAAGTACTTCAAGTTGTAAAATGGGTTTAAGAGGGACATTAAGAAAGTAACTTGCTCTGAAATGCCTTTTGAAAAGTATTTCTTGGTGTTGAGGTATCCAAAAAGCTGTAAAGTATAGTTGTGGGTGAAAAAGATAAGTACTTCAAGTTGCAAAATGGGTTTAGGAGGGACATTAAGAAAGTAACTTGCTCTGAAATGGTCTTTGAAAAGTATTTCTTGGTGTTGAGGTATCCAAAAAGCTGTAAAGTAGAGTTGTGAGTGAAAAAGATAAGTACTTCAAGTTGGAAAATGGGTTTAGGAGGGACATTAAGAAAGTAACTTGCTCTGAAATGGTCTTTGAAAGGTATTTCTTGGTGTTGTGGTAACCAAAAGCTGTAAAGTATAGTTGTGGGTGAAAAAGATAAGTACTTCAAGTTGGAAAATGGGTTTAGGAGGAACATTAAGAAAGTAACTTGCTCTGAAATGGTCTTTGAAAAGTATTTCTTGGTGTTGGGACACTCAAAAAGCTGTGAAGTATAGTTGTGGGTGAAAAAGATAAGTACTTCAAGTTGCAAAATGGGTTTAGGAGGGACATTAAGAAAGTAACTTGCTCTGAAATGGTCTTTGAATGGTATTTCTTGGTGTTGAGGTATCCAAAAAGCTGTAAAGTATAGTTGTGAGTGAGAAAGATAAGTACTTCAAGTTGGAAAATGGGTTTAGGAGGGACATTAAGAATGTAATTTGCTCTGAAATGGTCTTTGAAAAGTATTTCTTGGTGTTGAGGTATCCAAAAAGCTGTAAAATATAGTTGTGGGTGAAAAAGATAAGTACTTCAAGTTGCAAAAATGGGTTTAGGAGGGACATTAAGAAAGTAACTTGCTCTGAAATGGTCTTTGAAAAGTATTTCTTGGTGTTGAGGTATCCAAAAAGCTGTAAAGTATAGTTGTGAGTGAAAAAGATAAGTACTTCAAGTTGGAAAATGGGTTTAGGAGGGACATTAAGAAAGTAACTTGCTTGTCTTAGTCGATTACGTCATTCTATGCCCATAAATGAATTCCCGTCTTGACCCTCTGATAGGGTTCTACCGATTATGTAATCAATTTCTCAGAAATCCATTTGTCCTAGTTGATTACGTCATTCTATGCCCATAAATGGATTCCCGTCAGGAGCTCCTTATAGGGTTCTACCGATTATGTAATCAATTTCTCGGGAATTCTCTCCCTTCGATTACGCAATCAATATATCTCTTCCCCACCTTCTCCTTAGAAACAACAAATTAATTCCCCTTTCTTGAATCAATAATTCCCCTTAGAAACAACAAATTAATTCCCATTTCGTGATATATCAATCAATCTTGACATCACCTGTCAGACATTATTAAACTTCGCCTCGAAACAATTTGATTAATGATTGACAGTACCTGTCAGACATTATTAAACTTTGCCCGGAAACAATTTGATTAATGACTGACAGCACAGGTGTTCCAAATTCCCAATCGTTTTAATTAACCACGTGTTCTCCCTAATGACTCTTTGCACATGGCCAAAACAACAACAAGATCTTGAAGGAATTGTCGTTGACCCTGTCCTCATTAGACTCAATAATCCATCAAAGTGAGAAAAATACTGTTTTTTCATTCTCACTGACAAAAACCATAAAACAGACATAAATTACTGTTGACATCCATGAAAAACATCAAATAAATTGACCAACACACATAACCATCCATGAAACATCCATAAATGTGACAAAATTCCTGTTTTTTTCATTCTCACTGACAAAAACCATAAAACAGACATAAATTGCTGTTGACATCCATGAAAAACATCAAATAAATTGACCAACATACATAACCGTCCAAGAAACAACCATCAATGTGAGAAAATTCCTGTTTTTTCAAGTGAGAAAAATACTGTTTTTCCATTCTCACTGACGAAAATCATAAAACAGACATAAATACTGTTGACATCCATGAAAAACATCAAATAAATTGACCAACACACATAACCATCCAAGAAAACATCCATCAAAGTGAGAAAATTCCTGTTTTTCAAGTGAGAAAAATTCTGTTTTTTCATTCTCAGCGAGAAAGAAAACCATAAACCACGTGGTCCTGTCACGATCAATAGGGGCATCTCTACTAACAGTCATGGAACTTTAATGAAAATCACACCATCGGATTCAGCGTATCAGAAAACCCTACTGCGGAAGTTTCAAGCTCCTATCTGCAAAAATGTAGAATTTGTATTTTTTTGTCAGAAGAAAGATCACGAATGTGTGTTTATTTGTTTTTGTTTGTTTGTTTTTTTTTTTTTTTTTTTTTTTTTTTTTTTTTTTTTTAGGGGTGATCGTATCGATCCAGTAGTCCTAGAATATTGTAAGAGGGCTCATTTGAACGGAAATTAAAAGTTCTAGTACCCTTTTTAAGTGACCAAAAAAATTGGAGGGCAACTTGGCCCCCTCCCACGCTCATTTTTTTTCCCAAGTCAACCAATCAAAATTTTGAGATAGCCATTTTGTTCAGCATAGACAAAAATCTAATAAATATGTCTTTGAGGATGACTTAATCCCCCACCGTTCCTGGGGAAGGGCTGGAAGTTATGAACTTTGCCAATTGTTTACATATAGTATTGGTTAATGGGAAGCATAAAGACGTTTCAGGAGCGATTTTTTTCTGATAGGGGGGGGGGGTTTCGGAGGAGGGGGTTACGGGCGAGGATCCTTCCATGGAGGATGTTTCCTTGGGGGAAGGGATATTTCTATGAAGGGGGCGCCGGATTTCCCAGCATTATTTAAAAAACGATCAGAAATTAAACAAAAAAAATTAGTTTTTTCAACTGAAAGTATGGAGCAACATTAAAACTTAAACAAACAGAAATTATTACGTATATGAGTGGGTTTGCCCCCTAGTCAATACCTCGCCCTTTTCGCTAAATTTTTTTTTAGTACTTTCAAAAGAGCTATCTATTCTAACTAACCGGTCTTTGTGATTCAGGGGTTTGTGATTCGAACAAAATTTGAACTTTAGCGTAAAGAGCAAGGTATCAACTATGGGGCAAACTCCCATATATACGTAATAAAACATACGAATATAGAAGTTCGTTACGTAAGTTAATTCGTAAGTTACGCCAGAACAAAATTTCGAGAAAGCCATTTAGCCAAAAAAGTAAAATTAATATGCAAATTTCGTTTTAATTATTCATGTGCGGTGAGCCAAAATCAAAGCTGCATTAATTCAAAAACGTTCAGAAATTAAATAAAAAAAACAAGTTTTTTTAACTGAAAGTAAGGAGCGACATTAAAACTTAAAACGGACAGAAATTATTCCGTATATGAAAGAGGCTGTCCCCGTTAACTCCTCAATACCTTGCTCTTTACGCTAAAGTTTGAATCTGTCACACAACTTTATTTTTTAAAACAATAAAAAACTTTAGCGTAAAGAGCGAGGTATTGAGGAGAGGACAGCCCCTTTCATATACGGAATAATTTCTGTTCGTTTTAAATTTTAATGTCGCTCCTTACTTTCAGTTAAAAAAACTTGTTTTTTTATTTAATAGCATTCAGAAGCAGCTCTGCGTCTTAGGTACTCTCCCGCTTCAGCAATCAGCACATTTAAAATTAGTCCAACAATTCACTTGGCCTCAAGACTAAGTTTGAGTGAGTCACTTTTTGATGGATTCTATGAGATCATCGTGTTTGTTTTCTTATTGTATGTTGTACAATATCCGTTTGCATCACCTACTGAGATAATGCTTGAATTCAAGCTGTCTATTGACTTGTTTTTTTCAAAGTCGATTTATCATCTCGTGGATTTATCCCAAGTTGAATTTTTGACGGAAAGAAAACATAAAAAGAATCCAGAAATCAGACTTTGGATGATACGAGCCATCCTCGTCAGTGTTAACTAAAGCTTTAAAATCGGAAATTCTGAAAGTAATGCGTGCATCAAAGTAATTTGCTTTTCATTATTATTAATTTAAAGAAATAAGTTTCTCTGAAGGAAGCAAAGAGCGAGGTTGAAACTTAAAACGAACAAAAATTATTGCTTCACAGCCTATCTAACATATATCGATAATCCTATTGCAGATCAGGGGCGGATCCAGGATTTTTTTTTTTTTGGGGGGGGGGGGAGGGCGCAAAATAGGTTGATCAGATAAACTTGCGTTAGGAGCAAGATTAATTAACACAGATTTGCGTTAATTAAGTAAATTAGACTACTTTAGACTATGTTAGGGGAGCGTGCGCCCCCTCCCAGGATCCGCCAATAATGCACATAAACCAACTGATGATATTTCGTTACATTTTTTATGATTATAGAAAACTAGCGCTTTGTTTGGTCGTCTTTTTTAAGTATAAGCATGTACAATTTAGTACTTAGTGGAGAGTAGACTAGGTTTGATCAAGACTTGTATTAGTAGACCAGATTACTCAGACAAAAGTTCCAAGAACTTCGTTCTAAAACGAAGAAATGAAAAGAACAATAATTATACTTCAGCAAGTTGGAAAATAATTACTCATCATGCAACCTTAAATAAAGGATTAAAAATTCGATTTTTTTGTAATGAAAGAATTGTTTTATTTGATTTGGACATTAGCATAGCTTCTTATACTGAAGAATTTTGTTGTTTCTCAGTTTTTATTATGTAATTTCGTAGCATCTCTGATAGGCAACGTTCCTTTCCAGGGGGTGTCCCTTTCACCATCTGGTGCAAATTATGGAGCACCACTAGTTTAACCCCTCCGTGCCGCTTTGTGCGCCACTTGGCATATTTTTATACAGCAGGTGGTGGCACTTTTGTCGCGCTTAGCGCTAGGCAGCAAGCATGGACAATTTTTGAAAGTGGACAATCCACGGTTTCTTTTTTTTCTTGACACATTCGACGATCGATAGATTTAGTAAGGTTGACTATTCAGGAAGGAGAGGCCTGTATATTGGTATTATTTGGGGGGAGGGGACAAACAAGAAAATATTTCACAAGTTAAATAGGAAGTGCTAAAAATATATGAATAATTTCAGTTTTCGGGACGGGTGAGATAAGCCCCAAGGCCCTCCTGCGTTCGTTCATGGGCAGGGATGGAGGTTTCTAAATTTATGTTACTTTAAGGGGCTCGACTACTCTACGCGGCTTTTTCATCAAGGGTCGATATTTTTTGTGGGCTTGCATTTACTGTACAAGAACAAAAAACATATTAAAAGGAAGAACGCAGCTAATGGTGGATCGCCTTAGACATATAGGTGAAACTTCATATACAACTTATTTGAGCAAATTTATCACAAAAATATTCTTGCAAAGGGATGAGATCATATGTGCTTTTTGGCTCTTTTAAAGCGATATCTCCTACTATATTTGCAAAGTTGGGCTTCTTCCAGAGACCATACAAAATAAGCTACCCGTCCGACAAGTGACAGGTTTCAACTATAGGCTGAACGTTTATTATTGTTTAGTCAAATCTACTCTACAGTGTGAGACCGAGATTTTGTTTAAATTTGTTTTTGATAAATCTGTTAATTAGGAGCATCCACCAGCTGACTCTTGAGGTACAAAGTTTTATTAATCTGCATAGATTTGCCTGAAAATGTAAATTGTCATATCCTACAATTGATGAAAATGAGCACCAAGCTTTTTAGATTCGGACCACGAAGCGACCTAGGATATTTTCGGAGCTGCTAACTTGGTTTTCTCAAATTTAGTGTGTGTCAAATGGCCAAGTTTGCTGAATAGGGGCAACGGGGGATATATCGGATATATATATATATATATATATATATATATATATATATATATATATATATATATATATATATATATATATATATATATATATATATATATATATATATATATATATATATATATATATATATATATAGATATATATATATATATATATATATATATATATATATGTATATATATATATATATATATATATATGTATACATATATATGTATAAATACGCATATTTGTATATGCATGGATGTATATGAGAAACTGGATTATCTGGTCCTCAGCTATAAGAATTTAAAGCAATTTCTCTGTTCTTTTATAATAACGAATAGAGCCAATAATAAAAAAAATCACATGAAATTAATTTCAAAATAAAATAAACAGAGCTCTCGGTCAAATTCTATGAATTTATTATACTTTCCATGAGCGGCAGAAATCCCTTGCCAAATTCCACGGTTTCCCACTCTTTTTTCTTCTTTGTTTTGTGTAAGCGTCTTTAAGTTCCTTGTTTGCATAGTGATCTAACTAAATTTGCTAATATATATATATATATATATATATATATATATATATATATATATATATATATATATATATATATATATATATATATATATATATATATATATGCTAATATATATATATATATATATATATATATATATATATATATATATATATATATATATATATATATATATATATATATATATATATATATATATATATATATATATATATATATATATATATATATATATATATATATACTGGCAGCCTTGTTTTGGCAAATAAATATGTGTTGACAATATGATACAAACTTGAATTTCAAGTGCAGTCAATACGCGAAGATTTTCATGTTCTTCTTTATTTTTTTACCAAATTTTTTACGGTGATGGTGCACAGTGTAATAAGGAGTGCAATTTTAGAATTGTCTAGAGCCAGGGGACAAGGACTATATTGTGGCCTGAAGTCTTGTTCTTTTTAAGACAACGACTTTCCTGCTATTCCTAGAAACGTAAAGAGAACCATTGGGATCTCGTTCTCTTCTAATAGCATTAACAAATTCAAAGTTTTTTTTTTTTTTTTGTCCCAGCATTGGTTGGCCTTGAGCCGCGAGAATTGAACTGTTATCGAGAAATCATGAATTACAGTTCTCGAACAGAAGAATCGGAAGTGAAATGACAAAACGTCTTCTATTACATAGGTCTGGAAAGGATTCCCATTCGGAGGGGTTCTAAACATTGTTTGGGGGAGGGAACTCTGAGTAAGGAACCGTTATTTGAATAGACATCACCTGATAAGAAAAAAAAACAATCCTGAAATTATTCACTAGAACACATACGTCGTTCTCGTCGAAAATTAACACTTAAAAAAGGAAATGCAGAAAACTCGACTTACATGGACGTCACGATTATGACCCTTTAACGTTTTGGGTCTCTATTACTGTATACTGCCTAGAACCGACTTTTCGGGGGGAGGGGACTCTATTTCAAATCATCGGGTGCAGTGAGGTCCTGAGTAAAGGAAAATGTCCATTTTCAAGGATTCAACCCCATTTTGTCAATCTAGGCAAAGGAGGCAAATTACCATCTTAGTTACTTTAGGCACCTAGATGGAAAGCGTGAGGTAATACTCGAGTTAATACCCGACACGATTTAGTACGGGAAAAGCAAGCAAAGCCTGTTATTTGGTTGTGATTTTGAGATGCTAGGGGGGGGGGGTTTGACTTTCCTTCTCCCTTTTAGCTGTTTTACGGTTATATTTCTACAATACTCGCTAAGGACTGTTTTATCATCTTAAATGTAGGCTTTTGGACTATTTAGATCTGAATTATATCAATGGAGGGAATTTTACATTTGTCATAAGGGAACCGCGAAAGTACTCGGTTTCTTTGTGGGCGTATTAGTTTGGATTCCGATACTTGCTCTATGGCGTGTTTTTTGCGGTGATGTGGCACGCCTGGTCTCTTCTATTTTCGTTGGTTTGGTTTACTTTCTATTTTCTAAAAGGATTCTGTGAGCTGACGACTAACGAGCATAGTGAAATTAATAGGAATTGTATTTGCATTTGGAAGGTTTTAGGTAAGCTTTACTATGATTTCATAGTTAACCTTATTATAAATCTGTCTTTTCTCTGAATCGCCTTCTTCAGTTATTCCCTGTCATAATTATTTAGAGCATGCCAAGCCAAGTATGCTACTGTGACATATGATAGCATCAAGAGGGTTCCAAAACATTTTTAACGTTTTTAATTTGTGGAATGAGCAAAATAAAGGCAAATGTTCCATAACAAAAAGTATTTTTAAAGTAAAATGTCATTCTGTGCAATAGAACATACCAGGCCCAAACGAGAAATTTATTAGAGTGGCCGAATAAAAAAGAAAAAGATTATCCGTAGAAGAAGTGCCAGGAAAATTTAAGATTTTTTGGGGCCGACCCCGACACCACCTTCCTGCGTACTTCCCTGAAGTATGTTTTATAAGTCAACATTAATGCAGGTGTATAGCGTTGAAATACATCACTCTATCCTAAATGGTATAAAAAGAGACATTGAAACTAGAACAATCCTGGCTAAATATTCAATTGGGTAGATGTCTTGTCTATTCCTTCTTCTAAACAAACATTGCAATAGCAAAATTTTTAGTTCTTGCATTCAGAAACATATATTTATTGTTTTATTTTTAGTCGCCTCTAGTTACCTTGATACTTATAGCCCTTGGTCCTAATGCTTGGACATAGTACTGGACTCAGTGACGTACATGTGGGGGGGGGGGGACTTGGGGCCTGGGTCCCACGAAACCCAACATTTTTGAGAATTGATGGGTAAATTTATTCGAATTGTCAAATAATACTTTTTTGTGTTATGCCCCCTAAAACTTCTTATTGTTCCCCCTTCCGGCTATATATATGTATAAAGTTGCGTTTTTTTAATTGGCATTTTTAGTACTGAAAACCAACTGCCGACGAAAAATAAGGACAAAAAAGATAAAAGAGTTAAATGAGGAAGATAAAAGATAAAAAGATGAGAAAAGATAAAAAGATAAAAAAGATAACAGAACAAACCGATTATGGGAAAAACAATTCTCATACTATGTTTGTATACTATACTATGAGTAATGACCATGCTGATGTGTGAGTATTATGATTATTATATTGGCTTGGGAGTGTCGTCAGACGAAAATTATTTTTGCTAAATAGTAGTGGCACCCCTCTCCCTCCTTTGGCTTCATTGCCTCTTAGTATTTTCGTTGAAAAATTGAAAGAAATTACTGTCCCCTGATTTTTGAAAAAAACGCATTTCTCGGCGTTATTACTACTTCTACTAAAAACAAATCCAAGACACCACAACTACTGCATCACCAAGCCGCCTGAGGCCAAAACAGCTGTGAATACGTCTCCATCTCAACCTATTCATAGTTTCCCTCTTTACACCCTCCTAAGAAGTTCCAATTTTCTTTAAACCCATCCTTACTACCCCTTCCCACTCTGTTAGGGGGCTACCTGTTTTTTGTTTGGCCCTAGATGGATGGCCAAAAAGGAAGTTCTTTGCAAATCTGTCATCCTTTATCTTTAAAAAAATCCAAACCAATTCAATACTTCTCGCTTTATAGCCCTAGAAAGCGGAACAGAACCACATTTTTGGTACAGCTTACTGTTTGAAATACGGTCTGTCAAACGGGTACCCAAAATAATTCGCAGACAATTCCTTTGGAAAACATCGAATAAACCGTCCTCCGTTTTCCGAAGCATCTTCGTTTCAGAACCCCACTTAACCCATGTCATCACTGTAGCTTATTATTTGAAAAAAACTACGTTTTCTAAAGAGTTAAAGAGGCTGAGTTACAAGGTCGAACCTTAAAACGTACAGGGAATAGGAGGCACAGTTGGGGGGCTGCCGCCCCCCAAACCCCCCGCTTTCGCAGCCTTTAAATAAAAAAAAGTTTTTTAAATTGAAAGTAAGGAGCGACATTTAATCTTAAAACGAACAGAAATTATTCCGTATATGAAAGGGGCTGTGCCCTTCTCAACGCCTCGCTCTTTACATTAAAGTTTGACTTTCTCAACACTCTTTTTTTAAACAATAAAAACTTTAGCGTAAAAGAGCGAGGCGTTGAGGAGGGCACAGCCCTTTTCATATACGGAATAATTTCTGTTCGTTTTTAAGATTTAATGTCGCTCCTTACTTTCAGTTTAAAAAACTTTTTGTTTGTTTTTTATTTAAAGGCTGCGAAAGCGGGGGTTTTGGGGGGCGGCAGCCCCCCAACTGTGACTCCTAATCCCTGTACGTTTTAAGGTTCGACCTTGTAACTCAGCCTCTTTAACTCTTTAGAAAACGTAGTTTTTTTCAAATAATTTCTGCACGTTTTTGTACAGTTTATTACTTATTATTGCTTGACTAACTGTTAGCTGATCGTGTCAGGAGTTAAAGGCTTGTGTTAAGGCTTTTATTCCTGAATACTCAAATCACGTCGTACAGGGTGCCTCCTAATCCCTGTACGTTTTAAGGTTCGAACTTGTGACTCAGCCTCTTTAACAGCCCCCCAACTGTGCCTCCTAATCCCTGTACGTTTTAAGAGTCGACCTTGTAACTCAGCCTCTTTAACTCTTTAGAAAACGTAATTTTGTTCAAATAATTTAAAAAAGAAACTGAGTTTCTTTTTAAACTTTAAATTCAGTATATAAAAAAATTTCCTCTGACGGGGAATCGAACCCGCTCTTCCGCCTGACAGTCAGGAGTATCGACCACTGCACCAAAGACACACAATTGTAATTGTATTTTTAGTATGTGGAATCTATTTTTGACGCAAGCAAATCCTCACAAATTTTGATATTTGGTTTTGGAAAACAGGGAAGGAGTGATCAGATTGAGCTGAAATTCGAGGATAAGCTCCCAGGCCCCAGGAAAGCTTATCCTTTAAATTTCAGCCCGATCAGACAACGTTAAAGGGGGGCTGTGGTGGCAAAATTTAACATGGGCTCTTATAGGAAAACGAGGTTTTTCGTAAATATAAATTCGGGGGATAATTTTTTCGGTCTGAAAATATCAAAAGAGGCCCTAACAGGTCGGATTCTGCTTCGAATGAGTCCTCATTCACCCGGATCAGTTGCCAACTGTGGCCTGTAGGCGTGGCTAACAAGAAAAAAAAATGAACTTTAAGTGGCTATATTTTGTTTTTTGAGCTGAAATTTCGAGGATAAGCTCCCAGGCCCTAGGAAAGCTGAACCTCTAAATTTCAGCCCAATCGGACAACGTTAAAGGGGGGCTGTGGTCGGAGGGTCGAAACTTCCGGCCCACTTTTACCCATGAAGATAAAGTCGGAGGGGGGTGAAATTTTGCACGTTTCTTAGTTTGAGCTTGGGCTACAAAATGCGATTACCGCTGTCTCTCTGCGACCGTTAGGACCGGAAATCGCTTAACATTGTGGTGGGTCGCCTCTTTATAGAGGCACAAGTGTGCCTCCTTGATAATATTTTTGTTCACAGACTTACCTCTGTATTCGTATAAACTTTTCAACTGTAAAAAAAAAAACCTGGGTTTTGGATATTCTACTTTTAACCTCTTTACTACGTCCACCTTCTTTACTAATAATACAACCCATGTGAGTGGTGCCATCTACTTGACCGATTTTTTGGTTCCCCAACAACACCTCTTCACCTTTATTTATTCCCAGTATAAGCGACATAGTCTTCTTAACATTAATTTTCAAAGCCAGTCTTGCACCCTGAATCCTCAAAACTTCAAAAAATATCGTTAATTGTAATAGTTTTTTCATTGGTTAGGATTTGTAAGACACTCAAATCATCAGGATATTGTTGGTATAGAAGAGTTTTAACTTAACATTTAATTCTATGCTCTCCCATAACCTCCGCCTTGTTCCTTAGGTCAAAGTTTGTCAAATGATCCCTATAAATGGGAATATAATGCAACCCTGCTTAGCTCATGATTCAATAAGAAGCCAGCTACTAACACTAACCTCACTTACCGCGTCTAATCTTCGTTAGCAGCAGAATATTGTACTTGTACATACCACTAATCACTTTAATTTATTTATTTGGTATACCATAAAAGGATAGGGCACTTACTAAAGCTCTTCTATATACTGAATGAAACCATTGCTTGTAAGTCCATAGGGCTGAGGACTAAAGGGGTCTGATGACTCAAGCACTTTTCCATTGTTAATCTAAGATTGACAATTTGGTCGACGCATCCTCTCCCCTTCTTAAAACCACACTTTTCTTCTCTTAAAACTGTATCTACATCATCTATGTGTCTGAAAAGTATCATCATGCTAAGTAATTTGATTTTTACAGAAAGGAAGTTAATGTCTCTATAATTACTACATTCACTCTAATCACCTTTCTTATAAAGGGGCATCATTAAAAAGAAAAAATTGAAAGAAAAACATAGTTTCCTTCACACCTACATTTTCGGGAATTGGCGCTTTTGAGTGTCGCTTGGGAGGTGGGGAACACAGAAGCTTTGGACAGAGCGGGGTAAAAGAGAATTGATCGCCAGTGTTTTTCGTCTCAGGCAGAAAATAGCGTGACAAACTCGCTGTAGTATAGTATGATTATTTTGAACCATATCTTCCAGAAAGCATTATAAAAACCAAGAATTTTTTTGTAAAATATTGATAATTTACCAGTTTACGAAGTCCAATATAATAATTCTATAATTTTAAAGGACAATGGGAGAAACTTCACTAAGCAAAGAAGTAAAACAACTCCAAAATAAAAGCTGAAAAAGTATCACGGTCATGCAGAAATGGCTACTCGCAAGTCCAAAATTTATACACGGGCCCTCAAAAAAAAGTTTTGAGCAATGACACGCCTATGTCACTAAGGTTAGGAAGAAACTGACTGAGTTTTTTATTGTTTTGAAAAATAGAGTTGTGAGAAAGAGTCAAACTTTAGCGTAAAGAGCCAGGCGTTGAGGAGGGGACATCCCCTTTCATATACGGAATGCTTTCTGTTCGTTTTAAGTTTTAATGTTGCTCCTTACTTTCACTTAAAAGAACTTGTTTTTTTTATTTAATTTCTGATCATTTTTTAGTAATGCTGGGAAATCTGGCGCCCCCTTCATAGCAATGTCCCTTCCCCCATGTAAACTTTCTCCATGGGAAGATCCTCCCACGTAAACCCCAACCAACCAACCCCCCCCCCCCTACCAGCAAAAATTCCCCTGAAAACGTCTGTATGCTTCAATATGCCCCCAATAACCAATGCTATGTGTAAACATTGGGCAAAGTTCATGACTTGTAACTCTTCCCCGGGGGACTGCAGGTGATTAAGTCATCCTCAAAGACATAGTTATTATATTTTTCGACCATGCTCAACAAAATGGCTATCTCAAAATTTTGATCGGGTGACTTTGGAAAAAATTGAACGTGGCCTAGTTGCCCTCCATTTTTTTAGTCAAATAAAAAGGGCACTACAACTTTTAATTTCCGTTAAAATGAGCCCTCTCGCGATATTATAGGACCACTGGGTTGATACGATCACCCCTGGGAAAAGAAAACAAAAAAAAAAAAACAAATAAAAACTCATCCTTAATCTTTCTTCTGGCAAAAAATACAAAATTCCATATTTTTGCAGATAGGAGCTTGATGCCTCTACAGTAGGGTTCTATGCTACGCTGAATCTGATGGTGTAGTTTTAATTAAGGTTCTATGATTTTTAGGGGGTGTTTCCCCCTTTTTTTGGAAATCAGGCAAATTTTCTCAGGCGCGTAACTTTTGATGGTTAGGACCAATCCTATCCATCTATTGTATCTGTATCTATTGATATATCTATTGGTATCAAAATTCCGTTTTTTAGAGTTTCGGTGGTACTTTGGCATTATATGGGCATTTCTAAAAAGTCAAGTTTGGTTAATGCTAATGAAATAAAATAAAATAAGATGAATATATATAATAGGTTATAAACATATTTGGGCTATATATTTGCAAATTAGGGGGGGGGGTAAAGCATTGCATATATTAAACACGTAACCTAACCTAGGTACCACCCCCCCCCTAATCCCCAAAAAAACAAGAGTTTAAATATCGTATACGCAATGAAAACCACGCTATATGCATTCCATTACTTTATAGCGGTGTCTTGGATTAACCCGTCAATAACAGGTTTTTCATGACTGGTTTCCTTGTAACTGCCCATATAATGCCCAAGTAATGTTTCGGTTACTATTGAGTCAGGTCGCTCCTTACTTATAGTTCTTTACCACGAACTGTTTGATGATATGTCATATTATTCATCGGTGAAGCTCCCTCTGTTCTTTCTTTGGAACTTAGTTGATTTATATTAAACTTTTTGCTTAGTAAACTGGTTCAGCCGCATTTTTCTAATATTTCTTTATCGTAAGCAAGCAAAGAAAAGAAGGGGGGAAATGAAGTTCGAATAAATCAATAAACCAAGACCCTTTAATCGTTCATTTAAGGCGCTTTTTAAATATAAAACGCTGTTATGTTTTTTTTGAACAAAGTTAATTTTTATGGCAGCAAATTAGAGTAGAATTTATGTTCTTTTTAATAGGCTCATCATTGAAGCGCTGAACCTTAAAACTGTTTAGATATGATTTTATGAGTTCCTTTTTTTCTATTTGACTAATTTCGTATTGAAAAGACTGGGAGTTTTCTTTCTTTGTTTTAGTTTATTTCAATAAACGCACCTGCACTGAACTATTTTAATAGCGATATTTGCAATTAACTTTTGTTAATTGAAACTTTAGCAATTTTTAAGAAACTAAATATGAGACAATATTATAGCTTGAGGGGCCAGGGGGTACACTTTTCCCTTAAAGCAGCATCAGTTACTTGGAGAACATATAGGCTACCATTTCGTGAATAATACACCCATTTACGTTGTTAAGGGAGAGAGCAAAATCTGACATTGCCCCAGGGACCTGTAACTTAACTACTCCTCTAGATAAACAAATAAGGGAGTAATTTTGTTTTAATTCATGGTTCGACACAAAACTAGTGTTATGCTTGCAGTCCTTAACTATTAAAGCAAAGTCCTTAGAAATTGCCGAAAGGTCGGAACAGAAATTCCACAGTCACTTTCTACTTAGAATTGACTACTATGAGGTCTGGAATTAATTATGTAATTAATTAGAATTAATTACACGGGGTCTTCTTAGTTCAACCGCTTCTTCTTAAAAAAATTTCAAAAGTCATTTGTAAATGAATTAATGCAAAACTAATTTTAACAAAATTTATATTATAAGATTTTTTTTTTCCATTTGGAATTTTGGTGCTTTCATTTGATAAATAAACTCTGTACAAATTTTGGCCTCAATTTTTTTCTGCCTAAATTCGGTTAAATTTGTAGAATTTTTCACAAATATCAGCCCTCGCTTTCACCACAAAGTCAGGGCTGCACTAAGACCAAATAAGAGAAGGTGGTGCCCCCAAATTCCTAATAATGCTTAATTCAAACGTGTCTTGGCCAGAATGGTCCAGATGTAGGCCTATCGATTAATAATAAGATCTATCCGATTGGCTAATTTCGGCTAGTTGAGTTAGAAAACTTTCAGCTTATTCTTAAAATTCCTGTACAGTGTTCTAGACATCTGAGAATTCAGGATGAAGCTAAATATTTGGCTAGCCTTGCCCGAAGAAAAAAAAGTAAAGACAAAACATGTTCCAATGGATTAAACTTTTTATGGACTCCAAAGTAGCTCCATAGTACCCCCCCCCCCCAAAAAAAAAAGGAAAAAAATACTAGTAACGCTTAACTAAGACCGGGTTGTACCTGTTGGGTCGAGCCGTTTTGAGTGAAGGGTTTATCTGTGAAAGTGAAATGCACAATTTTCTCATTATTACATTGGTTCAGAGACTCTCAAAGCTAAGAAGTAATTTGAGTATCTGGATAATATAGGTCACCACATACGTTTTCGTAAAGTACCAGAAAGCTATTGGAAGCTTATACAGCTTGTAATACCAAAATAGGCTCTACTACCCGAAAAATGTACTAGCGGTATTGTCTACCCAATAAGGTGAAGAATACGACTACTTGTCAGTAACAATAAGACTAGTTTCCCATTGAAGCTAGGTGTAAATATAGTTTCAGTGGGATTTTTTCTTATGTTTTCTGCTAAGGTTAATCATTCTTTAGTTTAGAATTATTTGAAAAAAACTACGTTTTCTAAAGAGTTAAAGAGCTGAGTTACAAGGTCGAACCTTAAAACGTACAGGGATTAGGAGGCACAGTTGGGGGGCTGCCGCCCCCCAAACCCCCCGCTTTCGCAGCCTTTAAATAAAAAAAAAGTTTTTTAAACTGAAAGTAAGGAGCGACATTAAATCTTAAAACGAACAGAAATTATTCCGTATATGAAAGAGGCTGTGCCCTCCTCAACGCCTCGCTCTTTACGCTAAAGTTTGACTTTCTCACAACTCTTTTTTTTTAAACAATAAAAACTTTAGCGTAAAGAGCGAGGCGTTGAGGAGGGCACAGCCTCTTTCATATACGGAATAATTTCTGTTCGTTTTAAGATTTAATGTCGTTCCTTACTTTCAGTTTAAAAAACTTTTTTTTTTATTTAAAGGCTGCGAAAGCGGGGGGTTTGGGGGTGTGGCAACCCCCCAACTGTGCCTCCTAATCCCTGTACGTTTTAAGGTTCGACCTTGTAACTCAGCCTCTTCAACTCTTTAGAAAACGTAGTTTTTTTCAAATAATTTCTGCACGTTTTTGTACAGTTTATTACTTATTATTGCTTGACTAACTGTTAGCTGATCGTGTCAGGAGTTGAAGTTGGGGGCTGCCGCCCCCCAAACCCCCCGCTCTTGAACATTCTTGTGTTAAGGCTTTTAATTCCTGAATACTCAAATCACGTCGTAAAGGGTGCCTCCTAATCCCTGTACGTTTTAAGGTTCGAACTTGTGACTCAGCCTCTTTAACAGCCCCCCCAACTGTGCCTCCTAATCCCTATACGTTTTAAGGGTTGACCTTGTAACTCAGCCTCTTTAACTCTTTAGAAAACGTAGTTTTTTTTCAAATAATACACATAAACATGTTAGACATGCTTGTTATGAAAATTGACGCACAGATATTTTCATAACAAAGCATGTCTAACCTGTTTATCTGTATTATTTGAAAAAAACTAAGGTTTTTCGTAAATGTAAATTCGGGGGATAATTTTTTTCGGTCTGAAAATATCAAAAGGCCCTAACAGGTCGAATTCTGCTTCGAATGAGTCCTCATTCAACCGGATCCGTTGCCAACTGTGGCCTGTAGGCGTGGCTAAGAAAAAAAAACAGAAATGAATTTTAAGTGGCTATATTTGGTTTTTTGAAAACAGGGAAGGAGTGATCGGATTGAGCTGAAATTTCGAGGATAAGCTCCCGGGCCCCAGGAAAGCTTAACCTCTAAATTTCAGCCCAATCGGACAACGTTTAAAGGGGGGCTGTGGTGGGAGGGTCCAAAACTTCCGGCCCAGTTTACCCCATGAAGATAAAGTCGGAGGAGGATGAAATTTTGCAAGTTTCTTAGTTTGAGCTTGGGCTACAAAATGCGATTACCGCCGTCTCTCTGCGACCTCTAGGACCTGAAATCGCTTAACATTGTGGTGGGTCGCCTCTTTATAGAGGCACAAGTGTGCCTCCTTGACAATACTGCTTACAGCTTGCATGTTGCCTTCTGATTACCATTGATTTCACAACCTGAAAGAGTGTCTAACAGTTTGAAGCCTTTGTGTGTTGTAAGACAATGGATTGTAAGATATGTCTGGCATGCTAATAAAACATGCCATGTAATTTTTCGCGGCTTTTAGGTTAGATATATAGTGCCTTCTTTGGACGTGAGATGACTACTTAACACTGCCGTAAGATGAAAAAACTTCGGTACTTTCGCATTATCCGGGCCTCTCTAAAAAGTCAAGTTTGGTTAATGCTAATGAAATAAAATGAAATAGGATGAATATATAATAGTTTAGGAACAAATTTGGGCTATATATTTGCACATTAGGGGGGTAGGGGGTAAAGCATTGCATATATTAAGTACGTAACCTAACCTAGGTACCCCCCCTAAAATCCAAAAAGCACAGTTTAATATCTTATACGCAATGCAAACCACACTATCATTGCCTAGTCTACAGCGGTTATCATGTCAGAAACTGGTTTTATCATTGCCTTCTCTACAGTGATTAAGACGAGAGGCCCGGATAATGCGAAAGTACCAAAATTTCTCTCGGAACTTCTCCGATAATGAACTACCAGTATTTTTTTGGCTTGTAATTCCGTTAACTCACTACAAGTAACGTCCTAATTCTGGAAATAGTTCACTCAATTAATAAATTTGGCGTAAACATAAAAAAACCTAAACGTACCAAAAAAATGACTTAAACGAAACGAATTTAAATAAATCAATACAGAATTAATTCTGCTTTGATTTTTTATTTGTTTAATTTCGTTGAGCTATTTAATTAATAAATAGAAATGCCCCTCCCCCTACAAAAACACCTAACTTACCTAAGAAATTGTAGTTTATAAGATTTAAATACGAACTGAATGCAGAACTAGCCTAACCTATCCTATTAATTCCCCTAGAGGGGATTTTTTTTGTTGGTAGTGATTAAACGGAATTAAAAAAAAGTAGTGCCAGTATGTTAACGCAAAAGTTCCAAAGTCTTCTTCCCATAGTGATTAGCTAAATACGCCTAACAACTCAGTGCTGCATTTAGCTAATCTAAAAACTAGTTGTTGTACAATATTTGCTAGAAGTTGTTACAAATAGTTGTTAACAATAGTTGTTATAACAATAACTGCTAGAAGTAGTTACAAATATTAGTACTTGTATGATATAGCGACATAGCGACCACATTCAAGAAGTGAAGTTAGGTTAATCATAAGGAAATATACCAAAATCTGATGAAAATATAATATTTCAGTAACAAAATTAAGGTAACTACAGCATAGATTTAGTGAAAGCAGGCTGCCCAGAACGCATTACATTAAATACCTAACATAACCTAAATTAACCGCCTCTATATATTATTAAATAAAAAAAAACAAGTTTTTTTAACTGAAAGTAAGGAACGACGTTAAAACTTAAAACGAACAGAAATTATTCCGTATATGAAGGGGGCTGTCCCCTCCTCAACGCCTCGCTCTTTACGCTAAAGTTTTTTTTATTGTTTAAAAAAATAGAGTTGTGAGAAAAACGTCAAACTTTAGCGTAAAGAGCGAGGCGTTGAGGAGGGGACAGCCCCCTTCATATACGGAATAATTTCTGTTCGTTTTAAGTTTTAACGTCGTTCCTTACTTTCAGTTAAAAAAACTTGTTTTTTTTATTTAATTTTTGAACGTTTTTGAATTAATGCAGGTTTTGATTTTGGCTCACCGTACATGAATAATTAAAACAAAATTTGCATATTATATTTGGTTAAATGGCTTTCTCGAAACTTGTTTAATTTTATTTACGAACGTTTTTATTAGTAATAAATATACGTAACTTAGAATTAACTTACGTAACGAACTTCTATATTCATAAATTTTTAACACGTATATTAGGGGGTCGCCCCCTAGTCAATACCCTGCTCTTTAAACTATAGTTAGAATTTTTTTTCCAGTTCTTTAAAAATGACCTCTTAATCACAATCAGTTGATCAGTTGAAAAACTTGTTTTTTTTTATTTAATTCCTGATCTTTTTCTTTAATAATGCTGGGAAATCCGGCGCCCCCTTCATAGCAATGTCCCTTCCCCCATGAAAACTTCCTTCATGGAAAGATCCTTCCATATAGCCCCGACCCTCTCCTTCCCCCCCTACCAGAAAAAAATCTCCTCTGAAAAAGTCTGTATACTTCCCAATAACCAATACTATATGTTAACATTCAGTAAAGTTCATAACTTTCAGCCCTCCCCCTGGGGACTTTGGGGGATCAAGTCATCCTAAAAGACATTTTATCATATTTTCGACCATGCTGAACAAAATGGCTATCTCAAAATTTTGATCGGGTGACTTTGGGAAAAAAATGAGCATGGGAGGGGGCCTAGTTGCCCTCCATTTTTTTTGGTCACTTAAAAAGGGCACTAGAACTTTTAATTTCCGTTCCAATGAGCCCTCCCACGATATTCTAGGACCACTGGGTCGATACGATCACCCCTGGGGAAAAAAAAAAAAAAAAAAAAAAACAAACAAACAAACAAAATAAACACGCATCCGTGATCTTTCTTCTGGCAAAAAAATGGAAAATTCCACATTTTTTGTAGATAGGAGCTTGAAACCTCTACAGTAGGGTTCTCTGATACTCTGAATATGATGGTGTGATTTTCATTAAGGTTCTATAACTTTTAGGGGGTCTTTCCCCCTTTTTTCGAAAATCAGCCAAATTTTCTCAGGCACGTAACTTTGATGGGTAAGATTAAACTTAATGAAACTTATATATTTGAAATCAGAATTAAAATCTGATTCTTTTGATGTATCTATTGGTATCAAAATCCTGTTTTTTAGAGAGTTTCGGTTACCATTGAGCCGGGTCGCTCCTTACTTACAGTTCGTTACCACGAACTGTTTGATAAACATTTAATCAAAATACACCTGCAGAGTATTTTATCTCGCTCAGGCTAAGCTGATTATCTCCAAATGGACACATAAACCCAGTTTCATTACAGATCAAGAACAAAGTGTTGTCGCTGCATCATGCAAGTACCAAAGTATTGAATGCAACAAGGGCGCCGGCAGAAAATTTTCCAGAAGGGGTGGCGGTAGACGCTAAAATAGCAGTGGTGGTTGGGTGACAGTTAAGGCGGTTTAGGGCACCAAACTACGACTTTATCCCGAAGAGGACGAATTTGCAATCAATTTAAATCCGAGAGGCTAATTGGTTTAAAAGTATAAAAAACTATATTTTAGGCTTCCCAGTTGCAAAAGGAGTAATGCCACACGCTGGCAGTACTGGATTCAACCAAGTTGATTCGCTTTATTTATAATTAAATTAGGTCGCGTTTGGTTATTTGTAATTGCGTATCAGCTATAATGAGGGGGGCGAGTCATTTTTTAGGTGGGGGTAGGGTAGAATCCTACAAACGTACATTTTAATGGACAAACTGCTTACTCTTCGCGAGGTTTTAGATAAATGTAGAAAGAGGTAGGGGGAGTAGGAAGTAATTTTTAATATATAAGCTTACCTAAGCTATGGATGTCAGGTATTGTGTTATCTTGGAACGATAATTTCGACAGGACCTGTGCCTGTCATCATCAGGTTCAGGTTCAAGAGTCTTGAATTTGAACCTGATGATGACAGGCACAGGTCCTGTCGAAATCATCGTTCCAAGATGATAAAGATTCCAAGATTTTAAATGGTAATATTTTTCTTTTTCCTTTAAATGAAGTACTTCAATCACAATGTATTTTAAACAAATGTATCTAAACTAAGTATCGATAAGAAAATCCTACTGTAGAGGTTGTGATGGCTTCACTTATGTAGAAGATCAAAAGTTTCACAGAATTTCCATCCTTACGAACAATAATACTCCTTTTCATCCAAACGAAATTCTTTAGTAGTAATATTAACAAGGACTTTTCACCAAAATTAAAATTCATCACCAATTATTTAAGTATAGGCTATTCAAATTTTATCGAAAATAGATATTACAAATTTAAAGGTAAGACGGTACTAATCAACGTATAATTGTTGATTTACACATTTTAAAAGCAATTAACCAGGGATTTAATGGAGCAGTACCTCAAATTATATCTTGGTTAGGCCTGGGTATGATTTGGAAAACAATCTGAAATTAAATAAAAAAAGAGCTTTTCAACTGAAAGCAAGGAACAGATTTGAAACCTATTTGAACAGATTATTCTTTGTATGAAGGGGGCTGTCTCGTCCTTTCTTTTTACTCGTTACTGAGAAGTTTGGCTTTTTTCCAAATTTTTCAAGAAACTCTGGAATTGGAAGAAAAAGATTTTTCAAATCACTAAAAATCTTTTTTTTAATGAGCAGGGTTTTTGAGAAGGGGCAATCCCCCTTATAAACATAGTAATTTATATTTGTTTTAAAATTTGAATTTGCACCCTTACTTTAGTTGAAAAACCTTTTCTATTTGTTTAATTACATTTAATGAAACTGTAAAGTTTATGAATACAATACTTTTGGTAACGCAGAAAAAACTACCAATATTTCGATGATCCCTGTTTGGATTTTGATGGGTAATCAAACAGTTCGTGGTAACGAACTGTAAGTAAGGAACGACCCGGCTCAATAGTAACCAAAATATATCAAAAGAATGGGCTTATTATGCTGATTCCAAATATATAAGTTTTCATTAAGTTTAGTTCTACCCATCAAAGCCACGAGCCTGAGAAAATTTGTCCCCTCACATAAGTAATAATTTCTGTTCGTTTTAAGTTTTAATGTTGCTCCTTACTTTCAGTGGAAAAACTCGTTTTTTTTCTTTATTTAATGAAGCTTAGAGACAAAACATTTTTCTAAAGGCAATGGAAAAAAAAAAAAGTATGTCAATTAAAGTAAAAGTATATAAAAACGAAAAAAAAAAGTATGTAATTTAAAAAAAAGTACAAAACAATAACCTACTTACAAAAAACTAAGATATAAACTCCCAGCAATCAGTTCTGTTCAGCAAAGCCGAAGCTTTGGACAGATATGTTTTAACAATATCGTCAGTTTTGGACTTGGTTATCAAACACCAAAATATTTAATGCCTTTAGACTCAGTGTTTATAAAAAGTAATGCATAATACTAAAAGGCAGTATATTTGACACCTTTATACTTCATAACTGTAAAAAATTAAATCTTTTTCAAAGTGATAACTAGACAAATACAATTACTCCTGGAAAAAAATTTAATAAAACACAAAAAAAACGTATCCACTCAGGGGGGAAATACAGAAATTCCCAGAATTCCGTTCAGGGGAAACATTTCTCTTAAAAAAAAAGTACAAAACAATAAAATTAAAAAAAAAAAGTACAAAACAATAACCTACTTACAAAAACTAAGATATAAACTCCCAGCAATCAGTTCTGTTCAGCAAAGCCGAAGCGTTGGACGGATGTGTTTTAACAATACCGTCAGTTTTGGACTTGGTTATCAAACACAAAAATATTTAATGCCTTTAGACTCAGTGTTTATAAAAAGTAATGCATAATACAAAAAGTCAGTATATTTGACACCTTTATACTTCATAACTGTAAAAAATTAAATCTTTTTCAAAGTGATAACTAGACAAATACAATTACTCCTGGAAAAAATTGTAATAAAAACACAAAAAAAACTTATCCGCTCAGGGGGGAAATACAGAAATTCCCAGAATTCCGTTCAGGGGAAACATTTCTGATTATAGTGGCTTCATGTATCAGCTCATGGGTACTCTTGCAATGCAATCGCCCCTTATTAAGTTGTTTTCTTTATGTTTTCTATAATTATACGAACTTTCTTGTGTGCTAATAACTGCACTAATTACTAATAAACAAATACATATTTAGGATTACTATAAAAAGCTGATTCTTTAATGAATGTTACCAATAGTTAGGCTCTCATGCTTTCGTTATTGACAAGGATCGTTATTTACTTACCATTTATTACTATGAAAAATTTGTTGTTTTTTGTTTGTTCCAATCAAATCGTAAAGACAAAAATGTTTGTGGAAAGCTGCAAAGAAGTCACTGAGTCATAAATTCAATTCAATTTATTCGAATTAAAACATAACACAAACATCAAACAATAAAGATCCTAGAAGAGAACTTGTTAAGGACCAAAAAAAGAAAAAAATTAAAGTAACACTGAAAAAAAAAAGATAGAAGAATAAAACATGGGTAAATAAAGCAAATTGGTTAAAAATTGAAAGATTAAATTATATTATCAAGTTTTGTTACATTTTTGTACAGCTTGCAGAAACTTGTGGCTAGTTCAACACTGGAGGGTATTTTGTTCCATTGAATAATAGATTTGTAAATGGGAGATTGCTGAGCAGCACTAGAAAGCCATTTAGGAATTATAAAGGTTCTATTGGATGAACGGAGACAGTGGGCTTCCGAATTATTAATATTATAATAGGTTAGTAGTTGAGGAGGAAGATTATTGTGGAAAGCAGAGTAAGCAAGCGATAAGTTTAGTTTTTGTATGATTTGATCAAGTGGAGCTATGCCAAAATCTGAATACAAATCACGGGTTGGATATAGAACTTATATTTTATTAGAACTTATGTTTTCCTTATTAAGGGTCAAATCTATTGGCAGGCAGCCAACAATGGGGCAACACACATTTTTTTTATTGGTTTTCCCTATTCTGCTCCTTTTCCTTTGGTTTCCTTGTAATTACTTTAATGTCCTAAATTTCCAGGGGGGTGGCCCCCCTGCCATCCCTACCGGTGCCCATGGTATGCAATACTTCTAAAAACTCAGTGCAGCATTAATTCACCAAAGGAAAACAAAGCTGTGCACGTTCCAACACCCCTAAGTTTCACTCCTTACTCCCTCCCATAGAAATCCTACTTTGTTTTAGCACTTTCTTATAGTTTTTCTCACGGTGTCCCAACCTGTCTTGTTTTTTTCGTTTGACCCTGGTTCAATTGACAATATTTGCTGAAAAAAAAAACTATGTGTTTCCCTACTAGAGAACTGACGCCTTACAGTCCAGTCTCCAAAAAATGCAGTTATTGTACTCTTCTCTAATGTTTTGATTTTTGAATTCGACAAGGCCTCTAATTTTTCTTTATTCAAAATTCTACATTTTTCATTCATGCAAATTAATAGCTTAGAAGGTGAGTAATTTTAATCCTTTCAAGCTCACGATACACAATAAGCCTAGATCAGTGGTTCTCAACCGATTTTGAGCCAAGCCCAACCAAGAAATTTCTAAATCCTGATGCCCCCCCCCCCTCCGTGATATTTAAAATTTGTTATTAAAAGTTTTACATATATTCACCTGAAGGAAGCTTAAAAGACTATTAACTTGGTAAATTGGTAATTAACTTGGTATTAACTTGGTAAATTGGTAACTTGGTAACTTCATAATTTTTTTTGGTTCGTCCTCTAGGCATATTTTATGTTAAGGAAAAACATTGCCTGCATAATTTTTTTTTTTTTGTACAATGTATGACGTTCTTGCAATACTGTCACGCGTCTTTTTTGCTCTTTAAATGCATATTAAATAAAAAAAAAACAAGTTTTTTTTAACTGAAAGTAAGGAACGACGTTAAAACTTAAAACGAACAGAAATTATTCCGTATATGAAAGGGCTGTCCCCTCCTCAACGCCTCGCTCTTTACGCTAAAGTTTTTTATTGTTAAAAAAAATAGAGTTGTGAGAAAGTTAAACTTTAGCGTAAAGAGCGAGGCGTTGAGGAGGGACAGCCCCTTTCATATACGGAATAATTTCTGTTCGTTTTAAGTTTTAACGTCGTTCCTTACTTTCAGTTAAAAAACTTGTTTTTTTTTTTGTATTTAGTTTTGGAACGTTATTGAATTAATGCAGGTTTTCATATTGGCTCACCGTACATGAATATTTAAAAAAATATGCATATTAATTTTACTTTTATTTGGTTAAATGGCTTTCTCGAAACTTTTTTAGTTTTATTTACGAACGTTTTATTAGTAATAAATATACGTAACTTACGAATTAACTTACGTAACGAACTTCTCTATTCATATATTTTTAATACGTATATTAGGGGGTTCGCCCCCTAGTCAATACCTTGCTCTTTAAGCTAAAGTTCGAATTTTGTTCCAATTCTTTAAAAATGACCCCTTAATCACAAAGGCCGTTAATTAGAATAAATAGCTCTTATGAAAGTACTAAAAATTCTTTGGCTTAAAGAGTGAGGTATTGACTAGGGGTGAACCAAATCATATACGTAATATTTTCTGTTCGTTTTAAGTTTTGATGTAGCTCCTTACTTTCAGTTGAAAAACAATTTTTTTTTTTCATTTAATTTCTGACCTTTTTCTTTAATAATGATGGGAAATCCGGCGCCCCCTTCATAGCAATGCCCCTTACCCCATGAAAACTTCCTTCATGGAAAGATCCTCCCATATAACCCCCGACCCACCCCTCCCCACCTACCAAAACAAATCCCCCTGAAAACGTCTGTATACTTCCCAATAACCAATACTATATGTTAACATTGGGTAAAGTTCATAACTTTCAGCCCTCCCCCCGGGGACTTCGGGGGATTAAGTCATCTTAAAAGACATAGTTATCATATTTTCGACCATGCTGAACAAAAATGGCTATCTCAAAATTTTGATCGGGTGACTTTGGGAAAAAAAATGAGCGTGGGAGGGGGCCTAGTTGCCCTCCATTTTTTTGGTCACTTAAAAGGGGCACTAAAACTTTTAATTTTAATTCCAATGAGCGCTCCCACGAAATTCTTGGACCACTGGGTCGATGCGATCACCCCTGGGAAAAAAAAAAAAAACAAAAAAAAAACAAAACAAACACGCATCCGTGATCTTTCTTCGGGCAAAAAAATGCAAAATTCCACATTTTTGTAGATAGGTGCTTGAAACCTCTACAGTAGGGTTCTCTTATACGCCGAATATGATGGTGTGATTTTCATTAAGGTTCTATAACTTTTAGGGGGTCTTTCTCCCTTTTTTTGGAAATCAGCCAAATTTTCTCAGGCGCGTAACTTTTGATGGGTACGACTAAACTTGATGAAACTTATATATTTGACATCGGCATTAAAATGTGATTCTTTTGATGTATCTACTGGGATCAAAATTCCGTTTTTAGAGTTTCGATTACCATTGAGCCGGGTCGCTCCTTACTTACAGTTCGTTACCACGAACTGTTTGATGAATATGACGTCATTCACATGAAAAATGTTATTGTTTCTTTCAAAATTAAGGCTCCAAAGTATAGTCAGGCAAAGGGTGTACCACCTGCCCGTGACCCATCAAAATACTGCCATGCCCCTCCGATGGGGCCTGCGCTCCGCGTTGGGAATCACAGGCTTAAATAGTGGTGAAATAAGAACTTGCTTGGCAACAAAGGAGAAGAAAAATCAAGATATAGAAAAGAAGCTTAAAAATGTGGAAGTCTTTAGATGTCAGGTTTTAGAGCAGTTTCAGGCCTTATCTTACTGTAAGGATACTAGGTATTTTAGATATTTTCAACTACCCCAAGGTAATTTCCACTTTAATGCCTGCCACAAATTCCCTATTTTACCGCAGGATTCATAAGTGGCGGTTGCCCAATTTAGGTTTAGACTTTAAGATTGTTGGACATGGGTATTTATTTAGCCTAGACTTCGGTACCCCTCGAAGCAAGCTTTCAGCCCCCACTTTGTTCCGACATCCATTTACATGTGGGGTCGGAACCATGGATGTACTCATTATTTAAGAGATAAGTAAGTAAGTAACATTGGGTTTATTTAAAAAAAAATATATACATCATCGATTCCCTGAAGCAATGCTTGTGCGGGAGAAAACCCTCCTAATAAATCAAAAAACCAAGAAACCAAAAAAAAAAAAAAGACAGAAAAAAAAAAGAAAAAAAAAGAAAAAAAAAACAAAAACAAAAAAACAAAAAAAAAGAAATAGAGAAAAAAAAAAATTAGAGCTCAACTTACCGGACCCGAAAACCAACGAACCTCCAAACAACACCCAACAAAATTATAATAACTATAATCATATTCAGCTGCAACTAAGCCCTCCTCAAAAACAAAACTTAAGTGGCGTGGAATAATCCATTCAAAATATACACATCAAAACAATGGTTCTTTAGCGACTTACGAAAATCCTGCAAACCCCCAACATTCCTCAAATCCTCTGGCAAACTCTCCCAAACTAACGGAACAACATGGCGAATTGAAAACCTAGACCTAGACGTGACCATAGCTGGTCTTCGCACCAACTGAGAAGATCGTGTCAAATGATCGTGAGTAGTAGACGCAAGACTAAACATTCCTGAAAAACATGATGGTAACTCCGAAGCTAAATATTTAAACATAAACAGAGCATTATAGAATACACATATTCCTGCCAACGGTAGAATTTTATACTCGCTGTAAAGATGCCTCACCGATACAGATAGGTCAATTTGATTACCATAAAGAACTCTAATTGCCATATTCTGTGTTACGCAGAGCGGATGAAGGTGAGTTACGCATGTTTTCGACCAAACCATACAACAGTAAATGAGATATGGGTGAACCATAGAAAAATACAACATTCTCAGAATTTCACACGGAAAAAGATACCTAAGTTTACGCATAATACCAATATTACGAGACAATTTGCTGTTAACAGATGCAATATGGTCTTTAAAACTAAGGCTTTCATCAATTATAACACCAAGGTATCTAGTACTAGTAGATCTTACAATAGTATGGTGCCCTACTTCTATATTATTAATCCATGGATAATGTCCAGTAATTCTACCATAAATAAAAAAATTCGACTTATTATGATTCAGTTTCAATTTATTTACTCGCATCCACTTTTCAATCGAAGAAATACCTTGTTTCAAACATAGTCATCAGCTCATTTTCAGTTCTAGCAGCTACAGTGAAATGGGCATCATCAGCAAAACATGGTAGAATTCCTTTAGTACCGTAATTATCAAGGTCTAAAGAACAAGACACATTACTTGAAGCTCTACAAAGGTCATTTACATAAACCAAA
This sequence comes from Artemia sinica, assembly GCA_027921565.1. Taxonomy (NCBI): domain Eukaryota; kingdom Metazoa; phylum Arthropoda; class Branchiopoda; order Anostraca; family Artemiidae; genus Artemia; species Artemia sinica. The sequence continues at coordinate 22,522,987 of CM051265.1, read as the reverse complement.
AACAACAAAGGGCCCAAAACGGAACCCTGAGGTACTCCAATCGAAATATATTCAATTTTAGACGTAACTCCATCCATCACGACACACTGAGTCCTTCCACTAAGAAAACTAACTATCACATTTAAAAATCACCACGTATACCACTACTATATAGCTTTTGAACTAGTATATCATGATCAACAGAGTCAAATGCTTTAGTAATATCCAAAATATCGAAGCTATCTTCAGACCCTTGTCTAAAGCATCATTAATAAAAGTTGTTAAAAACAAAACTCCATGCTCTGTAGAATGATGACTCCTAAACCCAAACTGACTAGAACTAAAAAATTGTCTTTATTCGAAAAAACTTACCATCCTACTATGAATCAACTTTTCAAACACTCTAGAAATAAATGGCAGTAAAGAAATCGGTCTATAATCACTAAAACAATTCTTATCCCCTCCTTTAAATATCGGGATAACATTCGCGCACTTTAGACAATCGGGAAATATTCCAGCTTTTAAACAATTATTTATCAGTCCTAAAAAATGACTAGATATAACAGGTAATATCGACTTCAAAACCTTCAACGAAATAAAATCGCCTCCTGATGCACCATTTTTCATATTATTTATAACATCAAATAATTCATCAATGGTTACAGATTTAAGGTACGCAGATACATCACAATCTTCAGGTAGGAACTGAAGATGACTGAGATCCTTTGAAAATAATTATTTTCAGAAGAAATGAAACATTTTTATTACCTCTCCCCCCCCCTCCTTGGTCTGATGTAAATGAAGCTCCTGCGCCTTAGGTGGGGTGGATATGCCACCCCTCTGAGTGATGCCACAGTGAACTCAATCGTAAAATAATATCCTAGGTTAAAGAAGGAACTAACAACAAAAAGGAACAAACCTTACTGACTAAAAGCCAAGACAGAAATATCTAATCTTTTTGTGTTCTTTTTTTTAGAATAGACGCTAGACAGGCCAGAGAACCAGATACAAAGAAACTAGAACAAGTGAATATGGATGTGGAAACAATCCCACCATCTGGAAATCCCAGTAAGTTTCTATCACGAGCCATTTACTATTTTCTAGTTTGAACTTACAACTTTAATCAATGAGAAAGTTTCAATAAGACTGTCGTATGCAGTGGCTAAATTCACAGAGATTAGGGGGCGTATTTTTCAAGTTCTATGGAGGCAATTTTGCACTTTTATTTTATTCAAAGAAAGTACAAAAAACATTTTCAATTGACAAACCAAAAACGATATTTTTCAAAATATAAGAAGGAGGCAAAATAATCTGGGGCGGCAGAGACCCCCGTGAATACAACGTGAGTTACAAAAAAGTGATATAATACTTCCGACACAAGTACTGCCAACCCTTTTTGTCATTTTTTTAACATCCTATAAATGACTTAATTCCTTATGGTTTTAGAGGTCTACTAATTTTTCTTTTTTCAAATAACACATATAGCCGTCGTGTCACACTTGTTTATCACAAATTGGCTAGTATACAAATTTACTATTTTATCTTCAACATAATACCTTATATATATACTGCCTTTCTATAACGAACAAATAATTTGTTACTGTTGTAACAAATGACCGTATATTTTTTTATTATTTTATTCCAATATTAAATTGCTAAGCACATAAGCTAGCTATTCAACATCAGCCAATTTCATTAAAAAAAAAAAATCGTATTATTAACACAATAGTTGGAAATTTGCACAAATAGGTGATGAAATATCATTCTCAAAAAAGGTTGGGAATATAAATGATATGTTTTTGGGGGGAGGGGGAGGGAGGTTCGCCGAAGATTTTCCTTAACCAAAACTTCACAATTTGTTGAGTTTGCTGATTTGTTGGCTTTTCAAACATAACATAGCCCAGTATTCTTTTTTTGTACATTTTTTCCAAGTTGGAAACACAGCTTTGCGGTTTGCAATCGATCATTACGACTTCTGGTGGTATTGCATTTCTAGGGCCTAGTGATGAGCATGGCTTATCCACAAATAGGATAGTCTGATTTTGGCTGTCTTGGCTATTGAGCCGCAATTTCGATTTTCATTTCTTTGATGCTGAATTGTACGATTTGTACCCAAATTATTTTCAGCGAAAGATTAGATATTCTATTTTTAAAAGGTGCTAGAAACGTCCCAGAGCATAGTCTCTCTTTAAATGATCTCTCTTTTCCACAAGAATCAAATACTAAAAAATCGAATTGGGATCGACAAAAAAAAAAAAAAAATAAATAAACATCCAGAAAGATATAATTGCCTATAATACTACTTTAATGATGCCATTGTGACAAAAATGTATTTAAATGAAGGTGTTCCCGCACATGGTTGCGCAATATCAAGGAAAAACAATCAAAATAAACCACAGTCCGGCATGTTCATGTCAAATTTCAACTTCTGGCGTTTTTGCTGTGCCATTAATTAAATTTTTGTTATAATTAAGATGTCTTTTAAAATTTTGCGTTCTTATATAGACTAACTTATTTCGTAAAGCTCCTTAAACTAAAGAGAATCTAATTTCTTAGGTAATTTACCGCCTTCAAAACTTCTACGATTTTTTATTTATTTTAAGGGATTGTGCTTTTTTTGCTCCTCCCCTTCCAGGATATTCGTGTGTTAAATCTGTTGATTTGGAATTGCATTTGATATTCCTATGCCAATTTTTGTTCCATTATTTCTAGGAAAAGGAAATATTCCACTTGATAAAAAATAAAATGATAGAGATATAAAAAGTAAATGGCAATGTGGCACCGAAATTGACCTCGAATGCACTGATTTTGTTCTCGTCGTTCTTCAGAACTGTTATTTTTTTTTTAAAATCCGAAGTCACAGAAGGTATTTATGTCCCCCCCCCTCCACAACCAAAGATGTTCATGTGTTGAGACTGATCATTTAAAATTGTATTTGAGATTCTTGTACAGATTTACGCGGAAACAGTTTTATGATAATTCTTTTGTCTCATACTCCGAAAAATTGTGACCTAAAAGGGTTTTCTTCATGTCTTGATCCCCTCTCCCCTGAAGAGTCCTTTAATTAACAAATACACAGGGGCGGCGGTAGATCTTTCTGGGCCCTGTGCAATACCAATTTAAGGGATCCTGATGACTGTTGCTATAAATCGTGGAATTAAATCTATGTCATTCATCTAATTTAATTTTATTGTGTATGTGTCTTTGTGGTCTCAAATCTGATTTCAGGGTAAGTTTTGGCCTTGCAGCATGAGGGATTCTTTTTTACAGTGTTTACATACTGCAGAGAGATGGCAAAGTATTGAAGCTGCCTTCTATTTTTAGGTTAGTGACTCCCTGAGAATTGGGGCCCTAGTGGCACGGGGCCCTGTGTGGCTACATAGGTCACACATGCCCAACGTCGCCACTGCAAATATGAATATGAGTAACAAGTGTAATTATCAGATAAATAAATCATGATAATTATAAGAACCAAATTAAAAAAAGTATGTTTCACTTGACAAAAATAAATGATAGGAGATATAAAAATTAACTAATCAAACAGAAAACCAAAATAAATTTCTAATGGGTTGAATATTTTCTGCTCTTTCTTCAAAAACATTATCAACCCTTTCTCTTTTACCTCCCTTTCCCCAATTGACATTACTGCGTCAAACCTGTTCATTTAGAATTACACCCGAAAATCTTATGATAATTTATGCTCAAATATTTTTATAAAAATTTTAATTTGGCTTCTCCTCCGAAAAATTGCGGCATAAAAAGTTACTTTTTTTTTATTTTTGATCATCCTTCTCATTCAGTTAACAATTCTAAAATCGGTTAACAAGAAAGACCGATAAATCGGGATCAGGATGACTTTCCCAATAATTAAATAAAAAAGTAAGTTTTTTCAATTGAAAGTAAGGAGCAACATTAAAAATTAAAGCGAACCAGAAATTATTACTTATATGAAGGGGTGTTACCTCCTCCTCTACATCTCACTCTTTACCCTAAGGTTTTTTAGTACTTTTAAAAAAAACTTCTTGTTGTTCTAATTAAACGACCCTTGTGTTTCAGGAGTCATTCTTAAAGAATTTGGACAAAATTCAAACTTTAGCGTCAAGAGTAAGGTGTTGAGGTGTTGAGGAGGAGGCAACCCCTTTCATATACGTAATAATTTCTGTCCGCTTTAAATTTTATTGTTGTTCCTTACTTTCAGTTGAAAAATTTGTCTTTTTTTTAAACTTAATGTCTGATCGTTTTTCAAATAATCCCAGGAAATCTGGCCCCACCTCCACGGAGAAATACCCTCCTCACGGAAATATACTCTAGACAATTCAACCCCGGTGAAAATTTTCTCAGGACTATTACCCTTAACAGCTCCCACCCACAAATCGAGACGGAAAAAGAGAAAGCAAGACATATAAAAATAATTTTGTATAGGAATTCTTGCAAATTCCCCCAGTGTGTAATTTCCCCTGACAAGTTCACCCCCTTGAAACCCCCCCCCCCATGGAAAGTTTTCCCGTGGAAAAACTCCTAGCAGAAAAAATTCGCCTCCGTCCACCTTAAAATGTATGCATTCTTCCCAATAACAAATACTATGGGTAAACAATGGACAAATTTTATAACTTAAAGACCTTTCCCCTGGGGCTATGGGGGGTGGGGGTCGTATCATATCAAAAGGCATAGCTATTGGGCCTTTCAACTATGATGAACGAAATGGTTATCTCAAAATTTTGATTGGACGATTTGGGGAAAAGGGGGCGGGGAAGGGGGCCTAGCTGCCCTCCAATCTTTTTGATCACTTACAAAGGGCACCATAACTTTTAATTTCTTTTCGAATGAGCCCTCGCCCGATATTCTAGGACCACTGGGTCGATGCGATCACCTCTGAAAAAAAAAACACAAATAAACACGCATCCGTGATCTTTCTTGTGGCAAAAAGTACAAAATTCCATATTTTTGCAGATAGGAGCTTGACACCTCTACAGTTTGTTTTTCTGATATGCTAAATCTGATGGTGTGATTTCATTCAGATTCTATGACTTTTAGAGGGTGATTATCCTTTTTTGGAAATTCAGGCAAATTTTCTCAAGCTCGTAGCCATTAATGGGTTAGACTAAACCTTAAGAAACTTATATATTTGAAATCAGCACAATAAGCCAATTCTTTTGATATATCTATTGTTATCAAAATTCCGTTTTTAGAGTTTCGGTTACTATTGAGCCGGGTCACTTTTTAGCCTACTTACAGTTCGTTACCACGAACTGATTGATCAAATATAGGCTAATAGATAATACTCCACTTAAAGTAAAAATGACCCATATGGTTCTGAAATAAATTTCGAATGCATTGATTATGTTCTGCTCGCTTGTGAAAAATATTACAAAAGAATCAAAGATCAAATTTCAGGATTGCTGTTTTTGCCACATTTTTGAATAGCTCACTTGCAATTTCCGGCAATTTATTTTAAACAACCAAAATCGACTACTTTTAAGTTCTAAAACGGAACTTTCCTGCAATATTTAGGGTCTATTTGTTTAACATCACGTTATTCTGGGGGAGGGGGTTAGACTCATAAGCTCACCATTTTTGTGCCCCTGCTATAATTTTTAACCGATTTTTAAAATCAGTTGCACATATTTTTATTCTTTTGCACCTACTAAAAGTAATAAAGAGACAAGAGATACTATTTTGCAAAGATGGGAAGGGCTTCACATATAATATAGCCTAGCCTGTTTTTTATTCTCTTTTTTAACAACACTTTAATAAGATATTCTACTGTTTGTTGAAAAACAAGGGACTGTGTTGTCTCGTTAAACGACAACCTAGGTTATAGGATAATAGTCAGTGTCTGTCTTTTTGCCAGAAACTCGAGAATTGCCAAATTTCTCATTATCTCGATCAATGTTTTGCAAAATATCGATGCTTAGAAAAATACAGACAGTTAAATAATTCGAATTTGCTTGAAAGATATATAACTTAAACTCTGTGTCAATAAAGCCAAATGTTTGCCAAAATTGCATAAAAGATTAACAAATTCCCCATGTGCAGGATCCTCGAGGTCAATTTTGAGAAGAAGAAATTCAGATAATCTTTGGCCTCCAGGTCGGTCATCCCCAAGAGACAAACCCAGAAATCCAAGCAGAGATCGCGAAATACCCAAGGTACCAAGACCCGTCTCAGTTGATAGAGTAGGTCGTAGTTCGTCTAGAGAGAGGCCTATTGGGACTTTTGGTGACGCACAAATTTCATGGCCACCAGAATATACTGCGCCAATTGGCGCTACCGTTGTAAACATGGGAGCTCTACACAGTTCGCATGCATACACTCAAGGTATCTTGGAAACCAAAATATCACGCCTAGACACTGGATTGACATGAAGTCTGTCTTATGTTTAATGAGTTCGTGACATGCTTGACACATGATTGAATGAATCCTATGATTTCCATCTGTGTGCATGTTTTGTGCTGAGGATGATATGATTTACCCTTATTTTTACCTCTGTGTGAAACTATCTGGGTTGTTTTGTCTTCTTTGTAGATGTTAATTCTTTTTTAAATCAATTTGAAATTACCGATTATTTTAGTAGGTTTTAAAAGTGTTACAGCTTAAAAATTACATCAATTTTTTGGATGTATAGGTGTTCCTAGAAAGAGCAGGAGGCAGGAGGGATGTGAGAGGGATGGCCTACCTGCTTAGGGTATTTAAAAATGTATGTGTAGTTAGCTATATTTAATATTTAGTAAACAATCTATTCCTTAAAAAATTAACCCTATTTTAGATGAAATGGTCATTTTGAAAATCAATTTTGTTTTAAAATTTTAGTGCCATTTGTTAATATAGAAATCTTGAATCTGGATCCCAAAGTTTGCCGGATTTGTTTAACAGATTGACCAAAATCGTTTTACATGAATCACTGCTTTAAACCAACGTAAATTATTATAAATAAAAATGCAGAACTTTTTAAGAACGTTAGCGACGTTATTGGATTAGTATTTGGATCTGTATATGCTCTAAAAAAGCTCTTGAAACTTGGATACATTCTTAAGATCTCCAGAAATATTGTATCCATGGAGATTGCACCCATTCATTGCTCTTGGAAGTTCACTCAGTCCCCTTAGGAGGTAATAACGGAGACGACAAAGTTATATAAATTATGACTGTAGTCCTCCGGACAAAATTTCTCTATGAGTAACATCTTCCATCATCTTCCATCTCCATGTTACCTGCAAGAAAAAGAAGGTTCGATTAATTCCAAAAGAAATTAAACTTGGTTTACGTATCTCGTTTATAAGGGTTTTAAAATGGAGACAGGTCCATTTTTCTGCCTTGATTTAAACTTCTTCAAAGTATCTTGATGCAAGAATCCTATGGCGTAAACAAGGCCGTATCCAGGGGGGTTAGTGGGTTGGAGCCCCCCCCCCTCCAAAAGGTTTGTCTGACTCGTAGAAACGTAACAAAAATGAATATCAACAAATGTTGATGCGATTTTAAAAGTTTTTTTTTATGCCCCCCCTCCCCCCACAAACAAATCCTTTTGTACCCCTCCCCTCCCCCGAAAGAAATCCTGGATACGGCCCTGGGCGTAAATAAAGTTAATACATTTTCCACAAAGTAGCTTATATACCGCAAAGCCTGTGTCATTCACCGACGAACTTCACCTTTTCGCCTTAGAGCCATTTTTAAGCGAATAATTTTAACTGTTAAACGTAGAGCTCTGAAGTAACTCGGTTAAATAATTCACTTTGATATAGAGAACTATCTTAAATTTTTTGTTTTGTACATTCGTCTCAAATTAAAACCTTTTATTCAGTCAGAGAAATCTTTTGCTATTGGTTGAACTTAACTTGTTATAAAAGCTAAACGAAGTTTGAACGTTTTTCAGATTTAATAAAGTATACAATGTCATATGAAGAAAGGAGTTTATTAAATTTGTGGACAACTTTGCTAACTTGATTGATGTTTATGGAGCCCTGCATAAACCTTCAACTGTAACTTTACTTAATAGGGAGGAAAATAGGGCGATGAAAACCCAACAGTGCATAAAACTGGTGAATCAAACTTCGAAAAGTTAAAACAAAGATAAGCTAACTGACGTACTCAGCTTCTTTATCTATAAGATAATCTATTTAATATCGAATACTATGAAATTTTGGATAATTTGATCCGCCGTCTTGTTTTAAGGTAATAGGATATAAATTCAGATTGTAATAACTTGTCATAACCTTTTTTATATTACCTGAATCAAAATTGATCGAAATGAGATGTCTGTGAGACTACAAGTCAAAGTTGTGTATTTAAAACGAAATTTATAAGTAGTCCTAAACCCTCTAGAAGCTATTAAACTTTATCCTTAGAAAAAAAAAATTACAAAAAGTCAAATGCGTGGTTTTTGCTGGACATCGACGGGATATTACTATCATAATCTTTCTTCCTTCCGTCTGTTGTTTTTTGCTAACAATTTAACTTGACTAAGTTACGACTATAGATTATGGTTATACATGAATACTTGATTAAGTTAATCATTCATTTCGTGTCTCTCGTCCAGTTTGCTTACAGTGCGCATGATTGGTTCAGTCCATATCAGATCCTAAACCTTCTTGCTTGTGTCTCTTGTATTTTCTAAAGTGCTAAGAACAGTGGAAATTACATTGGGTTACTTGAATTGGTTAAACGAAAACTTACACACTCATGATGTCTTAAAAATTAGGATAAAAATGGGAATTCAATTTTTAATTAAAAAGCTTCCTTATGTAGTTAGGCAGTTTCTGAAAGTAGTGGTTATAAAATTAAAAAAAATCTATACGCTAATGAAAATCAGCAAAATATTGGCGAAAAAAGATGGCATGAAACACCTTCGGCAGCTGTAGCTTCCCTTTGAAGGTGCAGTTGTCTGGAAATCGCCACATTGTTAATCTTTAGATTTTCACGGACGAAAAGTGTTGTCAAATTTAAATATTTTGCTTTGATTTGATTGCTTTGCTTGTATGACACGAAATAGTTTAAAAAGGCGTAGCTTCCCTTTGAAGGTGCAGTTGTCTTTGGAAATTACCACAGTGTTAATGTTTAGAGTTTTATGAACGAAAAGCTTTGTCAAACTTAGTTAATTCGATTTGCTTGTTTGTTCTCACGGTTCAGTGTAACAAAACTGTTGGAAATTTCATGCTACCCCAAAAACTTCAAAATTATGAAACAATTTTAGTAAATTATGGTTTTGGGGTATGATAGACCTAAGAAGGGTCCAGAGGGCAAAGAATTTTTTTATTTCATGTCCTTGATACTTTAGGACCACAACGGTTGAAAATATTAAGTGCTCTTAGTTTATTATAAAGTGCTTTAACGAACTTATAAATATGTACACATATTGATGGGATGGTTAAGTAGTTCCTATTGGCTAAGATTTTCGTGTTGACCTATATAGTCCTTCTCATATAAAAATAAACCCTCCCATACCTCTCTAAAATTTCGCATCAATGCAAAGAACTGTTCTCAGTAGATTCCCTGAAGCTGCAAATTCTGTAACTTATACCGAAACAAGATGTTCTTTAGAATCAGTATTCTAAATTTATAAGATATTAGGGGGGGGGGTGCTATCTCTATGTCTAAAAGGAAGCCCAGGGGCGCAAAATGGCCAAAACCCAAGAGTTCGGAGAACTAAGCAAAAAACGCCTAATAGGTAATTTATACTCTATTGATGACAATACACCGTGCTTTACAGCACGGTTAGGTTTACTCTATTGAATGGTACTTAAGGATTTTTAATACTACACATTTTGTTGTTTTCATAAGTTCTCTCAAAGTGCGAATGATTAGTTTACTTCGTGTCAACCTAAAAGCCCTTATTTTATACAGCAAGGAAAGTTGCATGGCCTCCAAAGTCACCGCACACTAGTTTCGATCATGGCGACTCTTTAGTGAGACGAAGCATGTCACCAGTCCAAGCAGTGAAAGTCCCTCCACCCGTGCCACGAAAGCCAGGAAAAGTTCAGGTACTATTCTTTCCTAGAACTATAGGCGTAGATCTTTAGGCGTAGATTGTATATTATATAGGGCGTTGATCAGAGACAATTTTAATTTTCTTTGGGGTTTGGCTTAGACTCAAGAACTTTCAAGGTGCAAATAAGGAGAGATTGTACAGAGAACTCATCTTGAGCCATTTGAGGAATACAAAAAACGCTAAACACGTTTTTCAGTTTCTTAGAGGGGAGTGATTTGTCATTTTTTCAATTAAATTACAAAAGGAAAAGAAATTTTTCAATGAAAATACCCCCCATTTTCAAAATCTATGGCGGCAAAAAGTTTCTCCCCTTCCCCCACCAATTGATGAAACAGATCTTTAACTAAATGTAGAGTAAATCTGTTTTATAATGTTCCAAATTCTGGTGGCCATCATTATACAAAGCATGAAACGATGTTTTATTCTCGTATATTTCTTAAAACACTCGGTAGCCATATTAGAACTTCGTAGGCGCAACTTGTAAAACTTATCATCCCTGGCAAAAAAAACCTGTGGTTTGCTTTTGTTATTACATTTCCATTTTATTGCTTTGAATTTTAAACTATTCAAGTTTTCAACAATTACGTTTGAGCTTCCGCAATACGTAAGCCAATAAGAATTTTGTTAAGTGGGTGGATATCATAACCTCTAAAAATCTGAACAAACTATTATTTTTTCTAAGGAAGGGATGATGATTGTAGAAACAGCTGGACTCCGGAGGAAAATGTGACACAATAAGGTACCTGCCAAATTCAGCCACAAAAAGACACTTTCATGTCTTTACAGGGTTCCTAAGTGTATGACTTTCTTAATTAAATTTTATTGGCACATATGCTTAATATTCTTTTTTATCATTTCACCAAGATTGTTTTCTCTTGGCGCTGTGTGGACTGCCTGGCAGAGGTTTTGTTGTTGCAAATGAATTTCACCTTAATTTACAAGATTAGCTAACGTACATTATTATTATTAATTATTTCACCCATGCTATACAAAACTATAAAACGTGAAGTAATACATAAAAAATACATAGAACACACAAATAACAAACACTAGTAAGAACACACTAATAGAGCAACAAATACAAGAAACCAAAGAGGGAGAAAAAAAAACTCACAACTGAAAGAACATAATTAGCCGGTGATGTGGAGAAATATGGTTGCAAGCTGTATTTGAGAGCTTTCTGTGCAGTAATTCTAGTTTCTTAGTAACATCAGAAACAAGATTTTTTTTAATAAGAACCTGGTTTTTCGACCGAGGCGGAAGAAACAACTAAAATTTATAAAATCTAAAATAATTTTCAGGATTCTGCTTAAATATTTTTTCTTAAGGAGAAAGTACCAGAGGCGACAAGGAAAGAGCGGTCCCAAAAAGTTGAGTAGAGCTGGCTCAATGCTCGTTTGTTATACTTCTCTCTGTTAGCATTAACCTTGGCGATTAGACTATTTATTATCTGTCACTGTGCGCTGGCGCAGGCTTGGAATACTGTTACTAATAGAAATCTACGAAAGAATGGAATTGAAAGAATATACGAGACGGATAGAAAAAGCCTTACATAGAATGGAGAACTAGAAATATGTGATGTATTAAGTAGAATATCCCTTTTTTTTCTGCCTCTAAAATTTTTATCAAAATGCAAAGAGGACTGGCATAAAGAAAGAAACAGAAAAATGTAAACAGAAAAATGTCACCCTCTCCCCTGAACACAAACTTCAAGTCCATTTACCTCCCAGAGCAGCGTCCTGAGAGCTTCAACTCGATTCCCCAGTCGTGAGACAAAACAGGGCATACTGAGCAAACTACGAATAAAGGGTCAGTATGCTCTCTTGTGTGCCCACCCAAAAACCAACTTACCCCAATGGTAAAAGTACTCCGGAGAAAAAGTTGGCGTTGCATAGCATCACATGATTGTTTTGAAATTAGTGATTGGCTCTCCTTCTTTTTATTTTTTTTTCTCTTTGTTTATCTCTTTTGTGTATTATTGAGTTGTAACGAGCGGAGGAACTTGGTTCCGCTATAGATTTCTATTACTGAGAGCATTGAGACCAAACTGCTAATTGAAGAAAATGGGTGTATTTGGTAATATATATTTATCTAAAGAAAGGGAGAATCCTCGAAAGCTACCAAAAAATTCATCCTTCTATGGGTTACCGAGATAACCTCACGACCATAAATAAACGTTTTGCTAATTAATCTCTGGTTATTCAAGTAGTTATGTTTTGACGGATCGATGACTTATTAATCGTAAAAGTGATTGAGCAGGAAAGATATTAAGTCTGAAACATTCAGGGATAACACTTCTTTAGGAAAAGGCTGAAGAGGGTCATGGACCTACCTTGATTTCAAAAGATGATAGAAAACCCCTGTCAAGAAGGCTTTATTATGAAATGAGAAATTTCCGGCAACAGCATACAACTTTTATTCAAAAGTTGTCATAAAGTAGGAACGCTGGTTAGAATAATAACAGGTGCGTTTGCTGGTCCTGATGTCTTGGCTGATGATGTATGTGAAATCAAGTCATCCTATTTTTCCTTATCCCCTCAAACCAAATATCTGGTGTAATTTTCCATGTAACCTCTTAACTTTTTGATGAATTTTTATTTTTGCTTGGACCTTGTTTTTACTGTGGATGACTGATCTGACTTATGAAGAAAATTTACTCGTGTCTTCTTTAGTTCTATATTTGAAGCAATGAGCCATTGCGGCCTTAGCTTTGACTCAGTTTGGCGAGTTCACTCGTGTTATAATAACAATATTAGTTTAATATCATGTGGGATCTTACGTTTAGCATCGTAATCGACTTCAATATTTTAGTTTTAGTAGTTACTTCAGTTTTTTTTATGCATAACTTATTGACCTTTGAACAAATGTCATAAGTAAATCACTATCTAATTATAGTTTCAACAAATGTTTATCTGCTTACTTATTTTTTGTTTACTTTTAATGTTTTTTCGAAATGAGTTTTGTTCATGGTAGCTTTTTGTTTTTTACTTCTGTAAATTACGATTTTGGGTCGTAGTAATTCCTTGCCTTAACTTGAGTGTCAAGATGACGCCCCTGGTTGGAACAAAAGGAGTATTTTGCTATTTAATTAACTTTTCAATAACTATTTACTAACTTCCTTTCCTACAATAATTTTTTTATTCTTTGCTTATTTTTTATTTAAAAATAGACTATAATATTAAAAATATACAAAATCCCACTCAAACTCATATTTCAAACTTTTCTTCTTTTCTTTCCCCTATCCAGCGTTCTTTGGTCTACACTGAAACATCCCGGATGTGTCCCTTTCTGGTTTCCTCTTCTCTTTCTTCCTCTTGACCATGGGTTGGTGATGTCTCATGCAATGGCCATAATCCAACCGGGTCTTGTTTTTTTCTTCTCATACTCCTGAAAATATAAAATAAAAAATTAATCTCATATCTTTCGCTTTTTTTTTACTCTAAGACTTTCTGCTTAACTGTAATCTAATTCATCACTATTTCACTATTATTTCCTTTACTTTACTACATATCAACCTTACCTCTTAATCCGAATTCTATAGCTTTCTACCTTTCCAATTCCTAACATACCTAATTTTTTCTCTCTTAATGCACTTTATCTACCTTTTCCCTAAATTTTCTTCTTTTTTTTATCAATTTCCCCTTTCATACGGTTCTCCATCCATTAATTTACGATACAATATTTTCAAAATTCACATTCTAGCTACCCACGGCGGCAAGAGGCTGCTCCCATTCATTAGGTCTATAACATATAACATTAAAGTACAAATTTACATACATATACATTTTTGAACTTTAAATACTTTCAATTTTCTTAAAACACTTTTCACTTCATTTGCATAAAAAAAACAAAAAAAAAACATAACACCAATTTTTTTTCAAATAGATCATATTTCATCATATTCTGTTGTCTTGCCTAGCGTTATTGGGTAGCTACAACAATCCTCAAATAAATTTCCCAAAAATCAAACATTTCACAATCCAGGCGAATCGTATCCCCCTCAATACATAAAATAAGCTCTAATAATTCAAATCTAACTCTTCAAATCTAAGACCTCAAATCTAAACTCTATAATCTAAGTATCAAATACTTCAAATCTAAACACTATAAAAAATTTAAATGATACAAAATCCTATATTATTTCTATATTCCCTAAAATTATATTCAATCATAAACCCCATACATTCTAAATATTCACTTAAATTTAAATCTAACCTAATATATAAACTTAAAAATACTGAACAAGTCTTGAAGCTAACTATTATAATTCAAAAGTTCTAATCAAACTAAAATCAAACACTTCATTAAAAGTTAACTTAAAATCTTAAAAGTTAACGAAATATTTAACTTAAAATCTAATACTATTCCATAAATATATATTCCATCTTTCATTTTTTTTTGTGCCAAAATTAAAAACTCCCTTTTCTAATCTTCTAACTAGATCCCTACCACAAAATGAAAGAACTTAAATCATACAAATATAAACCTTAAACCTTTAACCCTTATAATTTTTTCTCAATTCTCCTTTTATTATTATTTTTTTTTTTACCAACACATCCTTACCCACCAAGACACAAAAACTATTCCCTTCTACTTTAGACCAAACACGTCCTCAATTCTCTTACACTTCACAATCCTTATCCTTTTCCATTCTGTTTTCCACACGATTTATCACATCATAATCTTCCTTCTGTTTTTCTTTTCGCTTCCACGTGTAATAACAAAAAAGCGATACTATGTACTCTATTGTCCTTATATAGGCCTCATTCTCTACTTTTAGGTATACAGCTTTCTCTAAATTAACTTCATCTTTTTTACCTGTAGCACTTGCTAATAAATTTCTCAGCCCTGCTACTTTTGTTTCTTGTTTTTCACGTTCTAACATTAAGTGACATTGCGTTTCTTCTTTTTTCTCGCATAGCTTACATAGTCCATTACTACCACTCAAATCCATCTTTACTTTCGACTCTCCTGTGGGTAGTACATTATGCATAAAGAAAAACGTGTGTTCTTAAATTTTTGGCGGGAACAAGCAACTTTCTACTAGTATGAAATTTTTGTCCACCTCTTCTTCTTTTGCCCACCATTCTTCGCTTATAACTCAAAACAAAACGATTTCAGAGCAGTGTACTTCCTTTACCTTACCCTGGCGGTCAGGAAGAGCTGTCGCTCATTCAAATTTTAAAGTCCTGAATCAAGGAAGTCCTTGATTACATTTTAAAGTAATCAAGTTTTTCCAGGTTAGTATAAAGAGGAAAGTTATAACTTAGAACGAACAGAAATTGCCTTAGATTTGAAGGTGCTACCCAAGGACGCCACCGAGAAATTTTTAAGGGAGGAGGCAAGTTACCAATGAATGGGTGTAAATAGAAGCACTTTAGATGTGTTGATAGGTAGTAATATATTCATTAAAATGAAAACAACTTAGTTCTAAGTAGCTTTCAGGACAAATATGGGTGATTAAACATGGGTTTCAAAGGGAAGTTTTATATTGTTTTACTTTTTGCCAAGGGAAAGTTACCCATTGCCCTTCCCTCATGGCTCTGATGCTCTTACTCATGGCTGTATCCAAATACGCCCCCCTCTTAACCTGCGATTTTTGGAACATTTTTTTTCTTTTTCTAAAATTATCCGCATTTTTTCTGGTAAAAAGTTTTGTTAAGAATCTTCTGCTAACAATAGTTTGGCAAGATTGGTAACTATATCACATTGGTGTGATGTATACTCTGTTATCAAAGTCTCAAGATTCTCATAATTTTGGTTACCATCGACGAAAGTCGTTCTTTATCATGGCTTGATGATGTGTCTAAAAGTATGATGTGTCTAAAACATGCTGCCACACTATCATAGCTGTCAACCTTATGGAGGAGTTTTGCCATGATCTAAAAATTAATATTTGCTCTTTCAAGTATCTCGTCAATCATCAAAAAGGTTCTTCGCGTGGGTGACACGAGGAAATTCACGTCTGGCAGATTTTATGCCATGGATAATATGCCGAGATGCCTCAATAATTGAAAAGAGAGTCTAGATATCCCAGATTTAGTTTAGGTCTGAAATTGTGATGGAAAATATAAGTGATTTTAGCTACGATGGTGCTGAGGAAAAACAAAGATTATCCAACGATGGCTATTCAGATAGCGAGGAAGTTGTTACCGATCAGGAACCTATTCAAGAAGAAGGTGAAGCCAGCAATGAAGAAAACATTATAGAACAGATGGAAGAAATTCCCCAGGAAGTGACGGTTGAAACACCTGATAAAGATTGTTTAGAATATGATAACAATAACGACGAAGGAAATGAACAGGTTTGAAAAACCTACTACACGTCTTCTTACCCTCCCCCCTCCCCCACCAAAAGAATGAGTACCTATAAACTGGGAACATGCAAAATAGGTTGCCTCTGTCCCGTACCCTTTCCTCAGTGGTCAAGATTTTGGTGATTTTAAATATTGTTTTTTTTTTCTTTTGCCTTTTATTTTGTTTCTAATTTTGGCCCTTTAAGGTGCACATCCCAAATTTCTGGGTACATGCCTCTGTTATTGTTGCTGCAGATTACTTTTACGATAAGCTGTGAAGAGAGTCCTTTGTTGTATCCTAAAGTTTGTGTATTTCGCGTAGAAATCGCTTTCCTCATCCCTTGCAAATAAGAGGGGTTCATGATCTCTTAAACACTGTTTATATTTTAGCCATTAAGAAGATTTGCCAACCTTTCGCTACCCAGTTTATACCTCAGGGTACCCCGTGTGCATATTTTCGCCACGCGTGCTGCGCTTTTGCCGCGGTTCGCACGCACCAGCCGGTGCAAGTGATTTCTAAAAGTCAGTGGCCTCTTACATGAATTGATTAGAACAATTATTTTGTAGGTATTAGTGTCAAAACCCTTGACTGATGTTTAACTTCGTTTCGGAAAATTTTCTATTGATGAGTCTTTTTCTTGGAACCAATTCGACTAACTCAGTGTTTACGCATGCAAGACAAAAAAAGGAAAATGGCTACATAAATTCAGATAAATTTGAAAATGATTTCTTAGCATTTTCTTCATTTGATTCATAGGTAACGTAATAGCGCTGCTTAAGTAAAGAGCTTCTTCACTACTTCGCAAACTGCTACCTCGCAAACTGTATTCCTAAATTTATTCCATGCATCTTCAACATTGTCAAATTTTAGACTCTCTAATTAAGTATTCAACTGCTCCTGGAAACTTTCCCTTAAATTTTCATCACAGAGTGTACCAACATCAGAACTTTCCGGAAGGTAGTTATCTTTCCTAAATTTCAGCTTTAGATTAAACCTAGGCACTACTATATGGTGATCTTTGCTTTTAACATCATAAACAGCACTCCTATATACCCTAGTAACTTGTATCAATCCTGTCAGTCTTCGGTTTTATAATAACATAATCAATAAGGTTTACTGTCTTACCATCGTGTGAATAACATGTTAATTTATGGGCCTTTTTTTGACCGAATACTGTTTTGTTATAACTAAATTGTTGTACCTACAAAATTATAGCCGTCTATAACAGTTACTATTTTCTTTTCCTACAACAAATTTACCTAGACTAAGATACGATCTATCCCCATTTTACCAACCTGGGCATTATAATCCCTAGTAAAAATACCATTCTTCTACCAGGGACTCTATCGATTCTTTACTTTAAGTAAAATTCATCTAAATCAATACTATTTCCATCAGTTGGTTCTACACGGGGGATATGCTACTATCACTGATACCTTGCACTTTTTAGTCGTAGCCACCTAGGATCCTATTACTGATACCTTACCAACTTAAGCAAGACTTAGCAGCTTCCTTATCCTAGCTGCAGCGGTAGTTCCAATCTAGTAAAAGACGAACACGGCCAATAGTAACCAAAAATAGATTGAAGGCCCTAAAAGAGGTGTTGTGTGTCGAAACAAAAAGTACACCATTAAAATTAACTTAGCTGAAAACCTTAATCAGAAAACTTGGAATCCCTTGGCTTAAATAGCCAGGAAAATATATTGGTTTGAACAACAAGAAAAATCACTTTTTGCATTGGAAGCATCTATTTTCTATTTTTTTTTTCCTCTGTTGCTAACGGGGCACTGGCATATCATAGAGAGCCGTCTAAGGGTACATTTTAAAGGGATTTGCTACATTTTGTACCTTTTGTAAGTAACAAACACAATACATGCAATAAAATCATTCTTTTGAAAAAATTGCATTTTCGTATACAAGATGACGAATGACGTTATAACCATAGGTCACAACCATAAATGACGTTATTGTAAAATACTTTAAAGGGTATTCTTGGTAATAATGACAAGGTAGCTCGTTTTTCATTAGTTCTGCTAAGATAAAGCCGAAAACTTTTTCCAGTGTGCAATACACGTTATCTGCATTAATTAAAAATCGTGGTTGAAGCGGCAGCTGCAATGTCTCAAAGATTCCATGGGAATTAATAATGAACAGGAAAACTTCTCAAGTCTTGCTCCTAAAGTCTATTAATAGTAGTATTGCAGCATTTCAAAAGACCACTTTTGTCGCTTATTGAATACAGACTTATTATTTAATAAAGTAAAACCAAAGGAAATCAGGCAGCGGGGTCCCCAGATATGAAATTTAATTCCAAAATTAATAGCGAAAATAAATTTTTACTTTAAATAAACCATAAATATTACTGTCCGTAATCCGATTGGCATCGTTTCGTTGAGTTGAGATCGTTACTACAAAGTGACCTGAACTTCAATCCTCCTATTCCAGAGGATGGCCCCAAAGCTACTCTACTGTAGTAACTGTTAATTAAGTATTAAGGTAATTAAGGTTCTTTTCAGTTAAGCAAAAATGAAAGGCATAGGGATCGGGTGGTCCTACTCAGGGATCGGGTGGTCCTACTCCTGTGTGATAATTTCTGTTCTGTTGAAGTTTGACTTGGTTATTTATTTTCTATTTCAGTTGGTTTTGAGTTTTGCGCTTAAATTATTATTTGACTTTATTTCTGGTCGGCTTTGGTTTACCACAGCTCTTTACTTTTCTAAACCAAAATCTTTTGTCGAACGTCTTTTTTTTAAATTAATCATGGTTTGGACAATACCTTTAACCTAGTAAAGAACGAACCACGGCCCATATTAAAAAAAAGACTAGTCTGGGACTAGACTGACTGGGACTAGTCATTATTTCAAGTTGTTTGAGGGCCGCAAGACCATCATTTCTCAACTTTTTGGTTGCCCCCCCCCCAGAAAGAGGTAAAAATAAAGTAATTTGCCTAATGATACCTTATAAGTAATTGCAACCATCGAAACTAGATTAAGCGTAGCTATTTGTTTTATCAGTTGACCTATTAGTCTTGTTAGCTGTTGATCTATGCATCAGTTGTATGTGCATTTGATTAGAATCTATTGATATAAAAAGCTGAACGTCCTTTCGTGCATAAGCACTTAATTACAACCGTGGGTGTTGTGACCTCAATGTTGAAATTTTGATGCGGTAAATATTCTCATTAATCTTTATATTTACTGGAAAAAAAAAATATATATATATTTTCAAAAACTAAAGGTCGAACATTGTTTCTGAGCAGTTTTCGTCCGTTCTTGGTATAAGATAGATGTGTCATAAATGTGAACATGTTCCAAAAAACTTCTTTTATTTTCCAAATTTACGCCTAAGGCGCAATTCTCCAAAAAATAGTTGCTTTAAAGAATGTGTTGATGTGATGAATTTAATCGCATTCAAATGGCGCAACTGTGCCCATGTGGTAAAACTGCTTCTGGGCTGTTGTTTCTCATTTAAAATGCAATTGTTTAAATGCAAATTATAACTTAAAATAATCGAATTTCGCCACTGTGAAAAGGTATGAAAACCAATTGTATAGCTATGTGTCTCATGGGTGTTGTCATTTAGCCTTACCATACTTGGTATGCATTTGCTTCAAAATTTCTAAACCTGTTGATTTGTACTTTGAAAATTAAATTTTATTATTGGTGGGAGTCTTGCCTTTTCTGGGACAATCAACTTTTGTTATGCAACTGTATCGTTGTTAGTAAGGCCGTTATTATGCTAAAACTTGGCTTCAAGATTTGATTTTGATTAAGGATGGACCTTCCTTCATCTTGACATGGCCAGTCTAATTTTTGGAAGTCAGACTTGGAACCTGCTTTATGGAAGTCAGAATTTTTCTACCTGCTTTGGTTTTGGAAATAAAACTTAGCATCTACAGGGTTAAAAAAAGATTTAATCAGTTTTCCCCAACTAAAGCTGAGCACGCACATTCTTGAGTTGGAAAACCTAGTACCTACGTCCAGCAGAAAACATAGCGGCAACGGTGAAAAAAAAAAACAGAATTCAGAAAATTTGGTTGACAAACTTGAACATCTTCATCTATTTCTTCCGTTCCGTAAGTGAAAGATTTTCTCGAACACCTAGAAGATGAATGTGCTAGCCTTTGCCAGAAGGCAGCCGAAGGCACCATTGTAAAAAAAAAAGAAGAAGAAAAACATACTGTAGAAAGTTTAGAAGCTTAGGAGTTCTGTTTCAGGCGACAATAGAAGCCAGTTGTTAAGATTTTTCAAAAAGACAATATAATGACATTGTTCTTATAGACTATAAGAAAGAATTAAGCAATTTTTTATAGCTGAGGAAGAATTCTGAAAAAAAACAATAGGGCCAATACCCAGTAAAATAACCAAATCCCCAACGCAATATCTATATAATGGGTGAAGAGAGAAATTATGATGAGGAGAAACAAAATATTGTGAATACAATAATTATGAATATGAATATAACGCCTCGTATGAGATAATTTTCCGTATAATTGAAATGTAATTAAGCTATAAAACAAACATATAAGGAACCAAGAAGTATATATATATTATTAATCTAACTAAAAAAAAAAAACTATCTAATAGGACAGAAGGGTACTTGTTAATGAAACGAAACACTCAAGAAGTGAAGTTAGGTTAATCCTAATGAAATATAACCTTTAGTTTACATAATAATATAATTTGGGCTATATATTTGCACATTAGGAGGTGGGGTGGGGTTAAAATATTTGGACAGTGCCCCATAGCCTAAAATAACCTAGCCTAACCCCCACCCCTCCCCCCTAATTTGCAAACATATAGCCCAAATTATACAAATCCAATGCATTCTATCACCCATCACTTGTCTTTGTGGCTATGCAGGGGCGTCGTTTGGGGTGGCAAGGGGGCAGTTGCCCTCCCTAATAATGTGGAGAAAAAATATTATACATCCCATGCCCTTTGACTATCCAGATATGGAACCATCTTGCCCCCCCCCCCCCCCCCCCCAATAAAAAATGCTGGAGATTCGCCCCTGTGGCTATGAAACCGGTTTTTCTGAGATCTAACTTAAGCATAATTCTTGAGTGTGTTTCGTTTCATTAACAAGTACCGACAAAGTTCCTATCAAATAAGACTCATCATAAATATTCTGCTAGCTTACATGGGTTATCTAATTTGTATCTATTAGGACATTCAGTTTTTATATGTATGAAAAAGAGCAAACTGAATCTTTCATTTTTCTGATTTGTTTTTTTTAGGCACAAGACAAATAATTCTGAACAAAACTCAAATTTTCAATTATTGTTACAAGCAAATAAAGAAAATATCGCACAATATAGAGGGTTAAGAAACCCCTATGCATTTTGAGAACAATCAGAGGTACTACAAAGGATAGGATAGACCATTTGATTCCATTTTTTCAAATTACGACGTCTGTATGCACTTATATGACAAAAAATGTTGAGAAGATGACAAAATTAACCCTTTTTGTGCGTTTTCTAGTATAGAAACAATATTTTCTATTTCCTCAGGCACTGTGTTCTTAACGACGAAATTTTATTTTTGGAACTTTACTATTACAAGACAATCGATATTTCACGCATTGGACGACTATCGTCACCAAATTTTGTTCCTGAAAAAGAAAATGAAATGACGTATTTGGAAATCTACTTTTCAAAATTGCTGCAAACCTAATGAAATGGAGATAAATTTGCAGCTGTATAATGCCAATAAATTCAAGGAAGTCGGAAAATCAGCTGTGCTAATAGTCATCTCGCCCAATGGCGTGAAGTGTCTTCTTTTGTTTTACTTTGAATTCTCTTTGATCTATAGCAGGCTGGCAGAACATACGGCACAACAAATAACAAAGACGACAAAGCATGAAGGAACCAGCGAAAAATAATCATAAAGTGGAATAAACACGAGAAATGGTAGAAAACAAATAATTACAGAAGAGCACTGAAGGCGTTTTTGGTATCTACGTTATGAAAAACTATAAGTAGTGAAAGATGTTTCGATAAAGTCGAAGTGTTTCTTAATAACTCGTTAGAAATCCAAACCAAAACATTTTCTGTGAGGTCACTAGTAGCTCCTTAACCTGTTGCCTACTGTGGTATTGCCAACTATGTGCTATACGTGTGTCTTTGCATGCACATGGATTATTATAATGAATTATTAGGAAGTCAAAGCTTATTAAGAATTATTGGGGAGAAAAATCGTATTAGGAACTGTCGATGGAAAAGTTTGTAGTAACTTAGAATAGTAGTTTTTTTTTTTTTTTTATCAAGTTTTGATATTTTACTTTGTGGTCAGAAACTGTATATAAATAGAAGTCGTGTGCATTTTTTATGCTTTACTACCGTCAGTCGGGTATCAAACGGACGTATCTCCATAATCGTAAATTTTCAGAAGAGCAAAAAAACTTAACAACTTTTTTTTATCTCCCCACTGATGCCCGTGAAACAAAAAGAGATCGATATGTAAAGCAATACATATCAATCTGTTTTCTTTATGTTTATCGGAGGGGAAATAAAAAGTTGCGTGTTTTTTTGCTCTTCTAAGGATTTACAATAATGAAGATACGTCCTTTTGATACCCGACTGACGCACTACTTCTACTGCTAAATACTACTAAACAACCAATAGGGCTTATTGTCTTATCATTCTATTGCCCTGTATACAGATTACTACGTAAAAACTTGATTAACCCAGAAAGTTAAGCACTGGTAACTTTAAAAAGTTGGACCAAAAAAAGTTCAGTTTTTGGCCCAAAAAGTGTAATTTGTAAGAAAAGGTGATACTTTTTCACTTATTGCTGTCATCTACAGAAAAAAGCACCAAGCGGCGTCACCAAAAGTCAAAAAGCACCAAAAGTGTCACACATGGCAACCATGTCAGTTTACATTTAAGGCTCCGAATGTTGGAATGACTATAGTTTATAGAGAAAATTTAATTCATTAATTTTAGGATGGTAATAATATCGATTATTCGAACGACCGTGGTTCGGCTAATGAAAGCCCCGTGCCTCCTCAGCTCTTGTCACATCCACTTCGAGATGAAGCTCCTTTAAACCAATCACCATCCCCAATTGTTCCGTCACATCCGATTGTCAAAACCGTCAACATCTCACGAAAAACTGGAGATCAGGTTTGGTAGCACTTTTTAAAGTCTTGTTTAGTTTTTTTCAAAACTTAATGTTATCACAAGTCAGTTATTTTTACTTATGAAAATATACAAGAAATAAGGAAGTTTAATTTTACTGTACAATACTTCTTTCCTTTTAATTAATGAAACGCCTGAAAGTCATTTATGAAATTTGCAGGATTGGCCAAAACAAAAAGAGAAAGGAAACACTTCCAGTTATTTGAAGGGAAAAGAAACCTTTTTTATTTGTCTTGCAGCGAAAATTGCTCCAATCCTTGGATGTGATAGACATTTCATAGAAAACATAAATTATAAGAAATATACCCAAAACGTTTAGATTAAAAACAGTTTTTCTACAGGGGCATCAATTGGACTGACTTTTTTGTACCTTTTTTGTATCTAATTTTGTTTTATTTTCATTAAACAATCGAAAAAAAATCTTTGCCCCCCTACATTTGCGTGAATTGATGCTACTGCTTTCCAAATTGAATTAGGCAGGAAATTCTAGGTATTTAAACGGGCAAGCTACAAAGATAATCCATGTCCAATCGTTTGCCAGAAAATCTCAGCCGCTACCGGAGCTATGATTCAGAAAAGAAAAATCACCAATTTAAAAAAAAATACGAATTTATTAATTTATTTTTTTAAATTTCTATACTCTCTACTTTTTTTGCCGTGGCACTACCCAATCTATTCTCTTCTTTCAATCTTTTGTGTTTATTTTTCTCTTCCAGGTTTTTTCCCATGTATCTAAACTTTGATATGCTTGTTTATTTCGCTTCGTACAACCAAACAACTTGGGTGATTTTTTGTTTTGTTTTGTTTTAATTTGTTGTTTATTCCTTTAGTTCAATCAAATAATTTTTTTTTCAACTGAAAGTAAGGATCAATATTAAAACTCAAAACAAACACAAAAATTATTCCGTACATGAAGTGATAGCCCCCCCTCGATATCTTAAAGAACAAGGTATTGCGGAGGAGGGCAACTTCCTCATATGCAGAAATTTCTGTTCATTTTGAGTTTTAATGTAGCTCCTTACTTTCAGTTGAAAAAAACTTATTTTTTTATTTAGATTTTTGATCGTTTTTCAAATGATTAAGGTAAATCTGGCTCCCTCTCCATGAAAAATTCACTCTCCTCACTGGATACTCGACTGTGGAAGTTTCCTCCCATATAAAATAATATCTCCCCCCCCCCCCCGTAAAATTTCCTCCAGATAATTTCATCCCCGCTGAAATCCCCCCCCCCCTCCATAAAATTTCTTGTGGAAAATCCCACCTGAAAAACTCTGCTTTCATTTGAAAAATACTTTAATTTCTAATCATGTTTCCAGTCACTCCGGAAATCCCCCTTCTATGGAATTTTTTACTGGAATCCCCCCTCCAGTGAGAAGTTGCTTCCGCAGAAAATTTCTCACGACGATTTCCCCAAAACATCTCCCCATGTACAATTGAGTCGACAAAAAGAGAGTAAGACAAATAAAAAGAATTTCGTATAGGAATTCTGCTAATACCCCAATGTAAAATTTCCCCGGAAAGTTCACTCCCGAAAACTTCTCTCCCCACAGAAAACCCCCGCCCTGGATACGGCCTTGCATTCTATTAAATAAAAAAAACAAGTTTTTTTAACTGAAAGTAAGGAACGACGTTAAAACTTAAAACGAACAGAAATTATTCCGTATATGAAGGGGGCTGTCCCCTCCTCAACGCCTCGCTCTTTACGCTAAAGTTTTTTTTATTGTTTAAAAAAATAGAGTTGTGAGAAAGTCAAACTTTAGCGTAAAGAGCGAGGCGTTGAGGAGGGGACAGCCCCTTCATATACGGAATAATTTCTGTTCGTTTTAAGTTTTAACGTCGTTCCTTACTTTCAGTTAAAAAAACTTGTTTTTTTTATTTAATTTTTGAACGTTTTTGAATTAATGCAGGTTTTGATTTTGGCTCACCGTACATGAATAATTAAAACAAAATATTTGCATATTATATTTGGTTAAATGGCTTTCTCGAAACTTGTTTAATTTTATTTACGATCGTTTTTTATTAGTAATAAATATACGTAACTTAGAATTAACTTACGTAACGAACTTCTATATTCATAAATTTTTAACACGTATATTAGAGGGTTCGCCCCCTAATCAATACCCTGCTCTTTAAACTATAGTTCGAATTTTTTTTCCAGTTCTTTAAAAATGACCTCTTAATCACAATCAGTTGATCATTTGAAAACTTGTTTTTTTTTATTTAATTCCTGATCTTTTTCTTTAATAATGCTGGGAAATCCGGCGCCCCCTTCATAGCAATGTCTCTTCCCCCTGAAAACTTCCTTCATGGAAAGATCCTTCCATATAGCCCCCGACCCTCTCCTTCCCCCACCTACCAGAAAAAATCTCCTCTGAAAAAGTCTGTATACTTCCCAATAACCAATACTATATGTTAACATTGAGTAAAGTTTCATAACTTTCAGCCCTCCCCCTGGGGACTTTGGGGGATCAAGTCATCCTAAAAGACATTTGTATCATATTTCGACCATGCTGAACAAAATGGCTATCTCAAAATTTTTGATCGGGTGACTTTGGGAAAAAAATGAGCGTGGGAGGGGGCCTAGTTTTGTCCTCCATTTTTTTTGGTCACTTAAAAAGGGCACTAGAACTTTTAATTTCCGTTCCAATGAGCCCTCCCACGATATTCTAGGACCACTGGGTCGATACGATCACCCCTGGGAAAAAAAAAACAAACAAACAAACAAACAAATAAACACGCATCCGTGATCTTTTCTTCTGGCAAAAAAATGGAAAATTCCACATTTTTGTAGATAGGAGCTTGAAACCTCTACAGTAGGGTTCTCTGATACGCTGAATATGATGGTGTGATTTTCATTAAGGTTCTAATAACTTTTAGGGGTCTTTCTCCTTTTTTTTCGAAAATCAGCCAAATTTTCTCAGGCACGTAACTTTTGATGGGTAAGATTAAACTTAATGAAACTTATATATTTGAAATCAGAATTGAAATCTGATTCTTTTGATGTATCTATTGGTATCAAAATCCTGTTTTTTTAGAGTTTCGGTTACCATTGAGCCGGGTCGCTCCTTACTTACAGTTCGTTACCACGAACTGTTCGATTAAAATTCTTCAGGCTGCTTTAATAAGGTTTTGTAGTATTCTATATACTCTGTCATTTTTTGCTTAGTGAAATATCTTGACGCCATATCTAATTCCTTTGACAAGACGCCGGAAAACAAAATTATCTTAAATCATTTCCGTTGATTTCTTAGCAACAAGGTCCGATTAAATTGTTTGAGAAATCATAATACTAAAAATAAATTTTTGTTTCGGTCCACCTTTTTTCAGCAAATTTCTCAGCAAAAAAAGCTTTTGACTAGGAATCTAAATTTATTTTGATAAAAATTCCGTCACCTGTTTGATTTTTAACTCTATTTTTATTTTAAACTTTACTCCTGAGACTTTGGAGCTTTCTTTAACCCGACGCAATAATTAGTCCCATGCACTGGATGTCACTGGACAAAACCTTAGAAAATTGCCCTTTTTTAGGCAGAAAAAATATATATTTTAATTTCCTTTTATATTTATCCACCTAGAATTATGTTCCCTTGCCCCGAAAAAATCTCCTTACCCCCATTTTTCATTTAGTCTGAAATTCTTCTTTTCGTTTTATCTTTATTGAATTGTAATCATAAGTGGGAGGAGGGATCATATCGTGTAATTTTGAAATTATAGGTGCCATAAAAATCATGGGGGGGGGGGCCTTGGTGGTTAAAACACAAAATTTTAGGTATTTCATATTTGAATGTCGGAAGCCACAAAAGGAAGTCAAAGGGACTAAAGGAATTTGGAATGGTCTAGCAATGAAGGGACTGAAGAAAGATCAAAAGGACCGAACAAAGTTGAGAGGATCAAAAGACTTAAGAAAGTCCGAACGGAGTGAATAAAGTCAGAGGGTGCTAAAAAAGTCAGAAGGGACTAGAGGAGGGTGGACCAGATCCAGAACTTTAGTCAAAACTATAACATCGAAATGGAAGAAAGGAAGTCAAAGGGACAAAAGGAGTTTGGAAGGGATAACAAATGTCGGAAGACATGAAACGAAGCTCCAAGGGACCAAGAAAGCTGAGAAGGTCAAAAAGGACTAAAGCAAGCCCGAATGAAGAAAATAAAGTCAAAAGGGGTTAAAAGAAATAGGAAGGAACTAATAATGATAGAAGAGACTAAGACACGCGGAAGAAATTATAGCAAGTCAGTTCATACTATGGACGACGGAAGGTACAAAAGGAAGCACAAAGAGATCAAACAAAGCTTGGAGAGTCAGAAAGGAGGAAAGGAAGTTGAAGGGGTCAAAGAAAGTCAGAAGGGAATAAGAAAGCCTTAAGGGGCTAAATGAAGATCAAAGGAAGCAACAAATTTGAAAGAGTAAAAATGCACTAAAGCAAGTTCAAACGAAGAAAATAAAGTCAGAAGCTGAAAATCGGAATGGGCTAAAGGAAGTCGGATGGAACTAAAGCTGGCTACAGGAGACCAAAACCTTGCAAAAAGGGCTAAGAAAGTCAGAAGCGACCAAAGGAGGAAGTTAGAACAGATTTAAGGAAGTTCAAATGGAGTAAATAAAGCCAAAAAGACTAATAAAGTAGAAAGGGGCTAAAGCAAGTTTCAAAGAAACTAAAGGAAGTTGGAAGGATCTACGATATTTAGTTTCCTACCAGTATTTTCATGTTTATTTTAAATAATAACTATAGCTTATCCTAAAAAGAAATATGAAACAGCTTTAATCCTTCCATAAACGGCATGATAATTATGCCTTCCCTGTCATACCAACAGGACTGACATAGCTAACCACACTCCTCCCCCCTACATAAACTAGGATTTGGCTAGAAGGGACTAAGAAAGTAGAAAGGGATAAAGAAAGTCCAAAGAAATTTAAAGAAGTCAGAATGGACTACGATGTATAATTTCTTATCAATATTTTCACTTTAATTTCAAATAATGATTATAGCTTATCCTAAAAAGAAATATGAAACAGCTTTAATCCTTCAACAAACGGCATGATAATTACGCCGTCCCTGTCATAAAAACATGGCCGACAGAGCTAACCCCACTCCTTCCCCATAACCATTTCATTCACCTGATTTGAAATTTTCATTCTTCTTTTGGCTCTATTTAAGAAAAAAAAACGAATGCACCCCGAATTTTAAACGAATTTTAAATCCACTGCTTCCAAGATTCCTAAGAAAGTTATATGTGAGCTTCTTTCATTCTTTAATAATTAAAACTAGGATTTTTTATCATAACTAATGCCAGCTTTTCCAAGAACCCCAAGATAGAGGCGCTTTTCAACTCTTTCGAGTCAACACGGGAAATTTGACAAGAGAAAGTCAACATACATATACAAAAACACCAGATAGTCTAGACCACAACTTATCACACTACAAAGTAATCCTGATGTTTCAAGTGATTTGAAGTATTTCAAGTAATTTCATTTCCCGCGTCTTGTCAAAGGAATTTTACTTGGCGTCAAAATATTTCAATAAGCTATAATGACATAATAAATAGAATACTACAAACCATGTCTCAGCTGCCTGGAGAATATTAACAGAAAGTCTTGATTATTGCTCATACTCGCAATTGCCCCCCCCCCTTCCCCTAGACTTTTGAAATTACCGCGAAGTCACCGCTACCCCCTGTTTTAGGTATGTTTGCTCAATGTTTTTTTTGCATCTTCAATACAAAAAAATGTCGAAAAGAAAAAATCCTTGCCTCCCCCTGTATTTTTGTGAATTGGCACTGCTGATCCACAAATGCTACTCCTCAAACGAAAAGTAAATACATTTTTAATGAGGTGAGAATTTCAACTTCAAAGCAAGACAATGCAAAAGATCAGTTTTTAAAGTAGGTGAGTTGTAATATTTTTAAAAAGTTTCTAAATTTTCGGAAATTGTTTTAGCCCAGACAGCACAGGACGAAAGGTGTTCCACCATCCTTATAACCCTGTTTGTGTGACAAAGATATAATGCTGGCCAACAGAAAGCCTTAAATTAGAGCCAGCTTTAAATTATACCCAGGGGCTAAACACAAGAAAATGTTGGAGGGTAGAGGGATGGAGGGGCAGGGACGTTTTTTTCATATTTTAAAATGCAAATTGAAAGAAAGATATATAGGGAAGCTATTCGACCTTTTTCAATTTTTCTCAGTGAAGATAGCCAAAAAGATACTTCAAAATTGAGCCCCGTCCCTCAATTGGTGTCCTTGACTGGGACGAATCCTTATTACCATTAACCAATAAAAAAACAAACAATTTTTGGGATTAAGGCAAGGCTTGAAATTAGGAAAGAAAGTAAGGAGAGTGGTAGTAGAATAAAAATCCGTCTTTAAAAAAATATGGAATTAGCCGAGTTTTCATTCCACTGCCAGCTTAAAATCGCTCTTTAAGCTCTGTAGGTTTTCGTCAAACTGCTTATATTTAGCCTGACAAAATTCTTGTCAGTGCAATAATCAATTTAATAGCTAGCTATCTTTCCTCACAGAAACTGCTCAAGAAAATTCAGCATTACCAAGTATTTTTTGTTTGAAGCTACCTAAATGTCAATGTGTATGGAAGAATTATCACAAGAGCTGTGAAACCAACGTGTACGGTCAACACAACCCGTGAAATTCTAACCCAGCAAAACTCAACCGATACAAAATTTGGCCAAACGAAGCAATGACGGTGCTGGTATTGACGATAATACAACAGTGAAGTTCGGTGAAGAGCTATTGTTCTTGCTTCCAACGCCATCTAGAATTTTATCTTAATCGTAATCTTATACATCTTACTTTTAACTTCGATAATGCTTTCATCAAAACTGTTTCTGTCATCTCCATCACCGATCCACCCCTCCCCCCTGAAACTACAATTGTTACCCACACAAACCCATTAAGTTCTTCTGGTACATCCTCTATCCATCTTTCATATCGATATGTCCTCATAAGAAGGTGTACAATAACATAGTGTCCCCTTACCCAGTTCCCCAACGATGCAATAATTGGTAACCTAATTTTTGTATCAGCTGACT
>CM051265.1:22422552-22487552 GCA_027921565.1 Artemia sinica | reverse complement strand
CGGAAGAAGGAGCTCAGTTTTTACAACTATTTTCTTTTATTGATTAATTGAACTTTATTTTTCAGATTTATCCTAGCTAATCTTTTGCCACTTATTTAATTATTTATTATTTTTTCAA
Organism: Artemia sinica; assembly: GCA_027921565.1. Lineage (NCBI taxonomy): Eukaryota > Metazoa > Arthropoda > Branchiopoda > Anostraca > Artemiidae > Artemia > Artemia sinica. The sequence goes on along the minus strand of CM051265.1, from coordinate 22,487,434 downwards.
TGCACACGGTCGCTTTTTTCACTTGTTATTTCATGAAAGAATTAAGTGCCAGAGAAATTGTGTTAATCCTCATGAAATGTTTACTCTAATAAAATGGGATACTTCCAATCAACTTAAAAGCATAGCTCTATACAACTTAATAGAACACAGTTGGGAGGGGGGCGGTAGCCTCCATTACGTTTTGGATAGGTATGGGCATGATTCGAAAAACGATCGAAAATTAAATTATAATTTTTTTTAACTTGTTTAAAAAAACAAATAATTAGCATATTGAACACTAAAAACGAACAGAAAAATTATTCCGTACCAGAAGGTGCCAGCTGAACCCCCCTGCTCCTCACGCTAAAGTTCACACTGTGTCTCTCAGCTCTTTAAGAACTACAGCTCGAAAAGATGGCTGTTGGTGTGAAATAAAAAGTAATCTTACACCACTAACACACTTTTTTGTAGTTTAGCGGCAGCCTCCTCCTGACCCCCACTCATTATGCTAAATCTTGTACTTTTTACCTCAATTTTTTAAGAATGACTGCTCCAGCAGTAGTAACTATCTATGGAATTTTGCTTGCCTGTATAGGAATTCCCATGTTATTTGCTTGCCTGTATAGGACCATGCTATTTGCTTTGCCTGTATAGGACCATGCTATTTGCTCGGAGGTATAGCAATTTCTATGTTATTCTATAGAAGCTCTAACGCCTATTCAAAGAGAGTGTGTATAACTTGATTGGTGATTGGGATTTGAATAAAAGGAATAGTTTTCTTTACAATTCATATAAGTAAGGAGAATTGAATTCAAAGAGAATAGTTTATTTGCGAGGATACTAGTAGAGGAAAAATGAGTGGTGCATTTACATTATTGGAGATTAATGATGGAGCCGACAACAGCAGCAACGATATACGAGTACCCAATGTGGCTGTGGAAATAACCGCTGGCTGTAGACTATGTCTTGAATGGGACACTATGTATGCTAGTATACGTGATATCATTAAGCAAATTTAAGCAGGAGACGGAGCAGCTATGTTTTGCTGGAAAGTGAATATTCTCCATATAAATAAACTTCGATCAGCATTAGATGTCCTATCGAAATATATTGATGAGAACAAAATGCATCAGTGAATATTCTTGTAATTATGTTCAATAAAATTGTTTCTAAATCAATGGTATATTTTCTTTCTACAGTAGACTGGCGTATATTTTTTAGAGTAGAAAAAAAAAATTCTGGTTAGTCTGAAGTTGGTTGTGAGAGAGTTAGGACTCTAAAAAATGGATAGATTCGAGAAAGAGCGAATCATGAGGAATCTAGTTCTAATGGAAAAACGTTTGATTCTAGATGACAATTTTCTAGAGTTGTCTATTCAAAGGAAGATATTTTCTCGGGGAATGCTTGTCGATATAATGAAAACTGATTCTCCATCATTAGACTATTGTATGAAGCTTCTACATTGTGGTCCAAATGCATTTACACAATTTATTGATATATTGATCACGACACGGCAAAATGATATTGTGGATATGCTTTTAAAAAACATTAGTTTAGAAATTTTAGGGACTTTTTTTTCATGAGAAAGATGGTGCTCGAGGATGATTTACTCCTCTCTCCTCTCTCAGCCATCTATCTCAGACAATTTTTGTTGTTGCTAGCTCATTTTCATTGTGGCAGTGAGAGTGTCAACACATGACAAAATGTTCCATACATGTCCGTTATGTATGTACTCACTGGGCAGCTGGTCATCATGTGAGAATTGCACAATGATTGATGAGTATGATGAAAAGTGTAGATTATGCAACCCGTGTAAATTGCAAAGAGGATATGCTGTACAAATTAAAGGTTGTAATTCCTGTCTTGAAGAGGTGTGTGACTCTCATCCTAGAGGTTACCTATGCTCCAATTGTCATTATGATAAATGTAAGCAGTGGGAGAGTACATATCCCGGTATGATTGGAAAGAATCCTGACCGTGATTTTAGTCTATTGCTACGAGATTGGTATCGTCGTGGTTTTAGATTGTTCTGGGAGGAGGAACCGGGTCAGCGATTCAACTGTTGGAACAACAAGAGAATATGGTTTCTACGTCATTGTTGTGAAGACAATGGGTGTTATGATTATAAGCCCACTTATTTTTATTTGGCTGTGACGGAATGTGATTCGACACTTGAGGACCTGTTTATGAAATTGCTTCAAATAAGCAAATTGAAAACATGTGAATTCTATAGAATGAATGAGAATAGTATCATTGACTATACAAAGAGATATGACAAGAGTGAAGTCACACTCTACTGTAGAAAATGTGACCCTAACATTGCAATACATCAGGATCAGTACACTGTGAATTCAGATAATCTACCTGTACTAGTTGTTGTCGACAAATACCTAGTATGTGGATGAAATCTAAAGAGTAGAAAAAGTCGTTTTTATCATGTATATAAATTTTTTTTTATTAATAAACAATTTTCACATACATCTTTAGAACATTTTTTATTCTTAGGGCACTAAAATCAATATTAAATACACTTGTAAGTATATTCTCCACTAGAAAGTCGTTCAATCGAGGTAAGTCAACGTAGATGTTGAGAAAACTGCTTGTAGGTATAGCCACGACATCCTGAACATGAAAAAGAGTAGTGCATGAAAGCCACATGTCTTAGTCGTTAAATCCTGTACTCTTGCGTTGATTTTGAATAATGGTTTTCCCACTGCTTTCAATAAACTTGCTGATGTATGGAGCATAGACTTTATACGATAGACCAAGAGGATCAAAAAATTCAATATTCTTCGCTGTTTGAAAGATGCATAGCCAATGACCGGTCTTCAAAGTCGATGGACTGCTATTAACAATGATTAGGGTATTGTTAACACTTGGAATTTTTTCAATGAAGTCCGAAGGTATGCAATAGGACTTGTACTGGGACATGTAGGGATCCATACTAAATACATTGATTATTTGGTTTGTCTTCATGATGCAAGGTCTAGTAGAACACTGCCGTCGGTGTGTGATTTCTCAATAGGTTTCAAATTGACTCAGTGATATTAGCGTGATACTCTCAGTCAGAGCATTGGCAAATGTACACTCTAAACGTACATTCCCAGTTCGTACTATACTCATATCCTGTGTGCCTGACAAGTCCAGAACAATAACCCCATGATTTTTTGAAAACATTGAATCGGTTATTCCATTTTCAAATAGTTGAGAGTCATGATCTAGGGATTGCATGGTCAACTCGTACAGAGTTCTATAGGATTTTTTGTCAAATGATAGAGTGTACAGTGAAATACCATTCACTTTGCACACAAGGCTAGATAGACCGAAAAAATTAAAATCATGGGGGGATTCAGTCCAGGATCCAACGGCACTGCCACTCTTCACAAAGGCCAAAGCCAATTTTGATGGGATTTCTCCATTGATAAATGATGAATCGCTATAGCTAAGAGAACCGGCGGCAATGTGACGTTGATTGGTGATTGTATGGGGGACAAGAAGTTTAATGTTGTTGCCATTGGCTCTTAGCTTTTCCACTGCCAATGCAACAGATCTCATAACCTGTTGTTTTTCGGACACGGAGAATTGCCGATGTGATAATGACATTTGCATCGGGTGCTGCAGGAAGCGTTTTTCTCAAAATGAAATTTGATGGGGCCATCTGTAACTTTATGTCAATCTTGACATTGGGGGGTAGCCATTGGGATATATTGAATATCTCATGATTTAATTTTCCAACCATATGATACTCCTGGATCACTGCAGTAGTTCAACTCACCGTCAGTATCAACACCTGTTCGATATTCATAGCCCAATGATTGTCCTCTCAACTCCTTGTACGCCTTTGGCGTCATCATCATAAATTGTATGTAGCTTGCATAGTTTGATAAATTATTGCTAGTGCTCACCAATGTTCCATTAATAAATACATTAATTTGTTTGAATAGGTTGTGTAGAATACAGTTTTCATAGGAGAGACCATCGCCGGCATTTGGAGTTGTATTATCTGACTTTTTCTTCACCACAACATTTAAATCAATAAAATGTTGACGACAAATCAATGAAATAGTCTTCATTGGAAAATATTTGAAAGTGTATATTCTCCGAGAGGGGTTGTTGGGGGTGAAATTGTTCATAGTAGCCATACTTGACACTGACATCAACATTTTTTTGTCAGCATTGAATAGATTCAATGAGGAACTGATTGACGGATATGATTCCTTGTGGGGGAGATAAGTCATCTTAAGAGAAGAAATCCCTTCTTTGATCTAACAATTTTTTTCTTTTCTTCTTATTGGCCTTCGTTGTTTTATTCCTCAAAGTCCTTGTTGATGTCCTTTGCTTCCTGCCTGGGTGAAGACTGATGAGTGAATGACGCGAACGCATCCTTTTCAATTCCTCCCATTTTGTCAAGATTTTAGTTGCTCACCAATGGCTCTTGCTGAAGATCTCATATTTCCTTAACACTCTCCTTGAAATTCTTGCCCGACCCCCAGTCCTGTAGTGTGGAGGCAGCAAAATTTGATGCAGCAAGGTACAAGATATTTTCTGGCAAGGGGTAGTGCAGAACGAAATAGCCTAGCAAACCAGCTACCAAGAACATAGCCAGACATTGTAGTACGACCCTTGTAGTAGTCCAATCCATTGCCTATTTGTCGTGGACTCAAAGCACCAACATAACAATCAATATCGGGACAGACAAATGGAATTCTTCTATTGTTCATTTTAGGTGATTTGTGCGTCGTTGACAATGGTTTCGAAAATGACATGTAATCACTGCTAAGCCTTCTGTTATTGCTAGAGGATCACCCAATTCACTTCTTAGTGTTAACTGGCAGAGTTCCAAATACGAAGTGTTTACAGGAACGTACTGAAGATGCTTTATATTATAGTGATGAACAAGTTCATGAATTGTTTTTTCGTTCAAGAACACGTAGGAGGGGGACATTTGAATTACCGACTCTCGACGTTTTCCACAAAGGATGCATAGAGAAATATGCAAGAGTCTGAGGCGAAACCAGGTGGATAATCAGCAAAAATAACTTGATCCATCCCGTAAACGGTGACAGCATTTTTCCCATGGATCATATTCGGTTTAAAGCCAAGAATGTCTCTCAGATTATCATTGAGAATAATTGTTTCAGTGTCAACAGGTGAGCTAATGTAAATCCTATCATGTTCCAATGAATAATTAAAATGGAATATACCATTCCTACGATATGAGATTTTTCTATTGATTGTAGTACGATACAAATATCCCCATATTATATCATATTCAATATATTTCAATCTGACATGTGGATAGTCATTAGCCTTACGTGCTTCAACCCATTCATAGTCGACATAGCCCAACCCATTCATAGTCCAATCGAATGGTATAACTTTTATATCATACACTCGATCCTTTCTCAGATGTCATAGGTATTTTTTGAGTATAGAGTCGACAAGAGCCACTTCATACGCACCGTCAAATTTGATGGCAGGGGAGAGTTTTGTCCAAAATCACTTGTCATATTCAAGTCATTGTAGAGAGGATCGGAAACGTTGGACATGAAGTTACATAGAAATCATTGGGCATTGTCAATATCTTCAATACCGATCCAAGAATCAAAATCAGAGTTGTATCCTAGCCACCGAACAAGTAACTGTTTCTTACCCCTGCGAGTACGTGTCTTTAATATCTTTTCAATTTGGTAGATTTCACTAGCATTTTTAACTTTTTGCAGTTCATAGTCATAAAAGCCGCCGAGAATCTCTTCATCTTTGGGTATCACGCAAGCGATAAGTTATGGGTTTAGTGTCTAGGATTTTTTGCCACTTTAAAAAGTTCAGTGGACCACAAGTAATTCCCCTTTTCAAAACATTAGTTTGTTCTATTAATTCGAAAAGTATCACCAACATTGAATTTATTATTCTTCTTGACTTTTGATTCATTGGAATATTGTTTAAGAAAGTGTCAATTGTATCATGATCCGAATGATGAACTTCCGTTGGTGTAGAGTTGGACAATGATCGATGAGGTCGTTGATTATAAATCAACATGATTTTATCTAGATCATGAATAAAAGGCGATGTATTTTTCAATGTACAATATCTTGAAATTAAAAAGTCGAATAGTTCTTATCAATCGTTCGGCCAATGCAGCCTTTATAGGACTGTGACTATGATAGAGCAGTGTACTATATTTCCTCTAGTACTTTTGCAACATGATGATTAACAAATTCACTACCGCGATCCGTTTGAATTTTTTTTATATGAATCCTGTTCGAGAATACTTTCAATGGCCTGAGCAACTTCAACACCTCTCTTTGATCACAATGGAATTGCATATGCATAGCGACTAAAAACACTGATTGCAAGTAGAATGTACTTGTACGGTGTATTGTGACGTCCCTTTGAAGCTCATCTAGAGTCAGGAGATCTGCTTGCATTATATACAATGGGTAAAAGGCTTTTAGTTTTTCGATATTGATTGGCGCGAAGTCTATGATTTCTATGCAGAGTGTAACTTGATTCATTTTTGTAGATAGTCTCGTACACTTTTAGTGTGAACACCCGTGACTTTGGAAAGAGTGGTGGGGGAACTTAAACTCCCCGCCTCACCAATATTTTCATAAAAACCTTTCAGAACTTCAGCCATTTTGAATGTAAACACGTTGTGTAGTGTCCGCTACCCTTTTGTATACTGGCTGGTGGTGACGTTGACTTGATACGTCTTCGCTTTTGTCTAGCTATCAGTGGTGTGCTAGTATTTTACAAAATTGATTTAAAATCTTCTTCTTCTTCATATTTTAATGGTTTCGTTGATGATGATGATGATGCATGTTCATTTAATTTTTTTTAGAATTTTTCTATTGCCAATAAGACTTTTGGGGAAGTTTAATGTATTTAGAAAGTTGTATAGATGAGTGTCAAATGATAATAGTCCTTTACGATTTGTAACCATGTCATACATTAAATCAAGTAGATTATAGCTCTTGCCCTGAATTATAATCCTTTCCCCATTGCTCTCAACTTGAATTTGACCACTTTCCAAGAGACAGGTTAGGAGTCGTTTACTTTGTTCACGATATGAGAGGGGCATTAGATTTCCAATTTTCAATACAATTGAATCCAATTCCTCCTTCTTTAATTGTGTTTCGCAGCAGCAGACTCTTGAGGAGATGATTCTTTTTTGGGATCAGCAGCAGCAGTGGGCTTCGATCGATAGGACTTGTGTTTGTCCACTCGGCGAAGTGCATCTTGAAGTAAAAGCAGTTTTTTATCATCCTCAATATTTTCATTGTCAAGGAATTTGCTCAGATTGTCCGCAAAGTATTCTACGGTGAGAGAGCGAGTTCTATTGGAGTCAATTTATAGGGTTTTGCCATTTTCTAGAGAAAACTGTTTACAAGTCCTGCAATTATTGGCAGTAAAAGTGTGAAAAAAAAAAGCTACCGCCTGCCTGAAGAAGTCGTTTCCTTTTAAAATTCTTTCCTTTCTTTTTAGAGGCCAATGTACGTACAATGGAACGATGTTGCTTTGCCTGTTGCTTACTACTTCTGGCAATTGAACATTACCCTCGGTCAAATTTAAACAAAGTTCAGATATTAGATTAATGAAATCATTGTCAATCATACCATGTTTGAGTTTTGCTTTTCTAAGCTGAGGTTTTGAAGTGCTTAGAACTGAAAACAAATGCCTATTTTCATGTAGTTTCTTCAGTGTCATGATAGCGACTAATAGGTCTTTTTAGTGTTCACGGGGAGATGTACTGTAATTTCATTGTTCGAAAATATCTGTGACTACACGCAGATCCTCGGGTGGATTTTGATTAAGATCCAATTGGATATAACCGTGGGGTTTATTAGTTGCCTGATTGTATGCTGAGAGCAGAAATTTAGGGGCACTTGGATAGATCTGTTTATTGAGGGTTATTAGCGAGCTAGAATCACGAACAACTCTATAGATGATATAGTGGGTGCAGTTCAAAGCAAGTGTTCGCATACATTTGCTCTGATGAAAGAGATTGGGTAGAACCAGAGTAACGGAAATCTGTTCATGATGAGAGCGAACAGTGAACAATTGCAGCATTTCCTGGGACCATTGTTTCAATAGATTCAGCCAGATCGTCAATGATCAGCCAAGAGTTTGGTTCAATAATGCTGAAAACATCAAGTCCCTGTATGAACTGTATCTGCACCGATCCCATGGCAGCAATTGCTTTTATTTTATCGTATGACTCCTGCCAAATACTATAGCAATAGTATATTTTTTTCGGCTTTTCCACAAACATTTTATCGCAATTTTTAATTATTTTAGTTAAGAGTGTTGTTTTGCCCGACATTGAGGGCCCACACAAAAACGATCTGAATGGTGTTTTAAATTGATACATGTTCCCTTCAACAGTTCACCTGGACAACTAACTGTAGACCCTAATTGTCTAATGACTAAATAATTTCCCTACTACTCTGTTCTTCAAGAAGAAGAAGAAGAAGACGAATAAAGAATCATTTTTTCTTTTATTATATACATAAAAAAGTAACAATACTTAAAAAAAATACACTTTTTTAAATTTATTTATAATAAAAAAAATACAACATTTAAATGGGCACAGAGAGAAAAAACACTTGAATACTTTTTTTTTGTTTATTTATAGAAAAAATACAACATTAAATTAAAGCACTTGAAAAAATATCACTTTTTTAATGAAACATTTACAAAAAATCTGCTCTAAGTCAAAAAGGATAACTTTGATAGTGGCGGTGCACCCCCCGCTGGCGGCGGCCGCCCCCCCCCCCCCCCGGGCCGCGAGCCCCCCCCCCCCTCCTCCGGCCGCGAGGCCCCCCCCAAAAGGTTTTTTAGGAAATAATTTACAGGACTTTATTTAAACCGAGACTTTCCCTATGGGTAACACATTCGGCCCGGTCCTGAAGCTAAATAGTGTCCAAGGGGAAGGGTAGTCACACATCTTGACAAACATAGACCTTGTCGGAAATGGTACTCATGGCAATTTTTTCTACATTTACAGTAAAGTTTCTTGTATTTGAGAGAACGAATTGCCAGCAATTTGGCTCGTGGAATTGTATTTTTGAACAATACAATTCCTATAAATGTCCATGTCGAAATTCTTATCCACATAGTGCGTGGGTACTCCTTTGCAACGTTTCTTGATTTCTCGTCGTGTGTCTGTATAAAGTACACCTTCGGACCTACAAACATACCACGGGAAATCAAGTCGCTTCCCGTTTCTGATTTAAAAAATAAAGGCTGATTTGGTGCCCGACGTTTCACTAGCTCTGGGTAAAGACCACCATAATTAGTGTAGTCCATTCGTGAGCTGATATTTCACCGTGCGCCAAATCATCAATTAGATTTGGGGTTTTTACTTTTAAACAGTAGAGAATCCGTGTCCCCGTAACAGACCTCTACTTGCCCCTTTTCCGGCCACTGTACCCTAGCCACATTGTAGTAGAATTCCAACATGAGCTTTTTAGAGATCTCCAAGATCGCACTGCCTGCAGCAATATTTTTATTCAAGACAATGCGTCTTTTTTTTCCTATTCAAAAGTACCATGTCCGGGCCAATGATTGTGAAGGAAGTGTAATTTGGATCGGCAATAATTTGAGCACATTGTTCAGGATCGGTCACGACGTCACAACGATTCCTATTACGAACACTCTCACACATTTTGCCGAAAGCCGAATTCAAAATGAGTTTATAAATTTCTTTTTCAGCCTTCGTCTGTGCTTCAGAACGTTTGTTGACAAAAGTGTCAACAAACGTTTTCAAATAGGGTTTTTTTGACTAAACTGGAGTGCTCTGTGAACCTTTGTGACGTTGAAACCGTTGTTGCACATCCATTTTAAAGCTACATGATGTACAACTATGTTTTTTTCGGCAGAAGGTCAGCAATAAGTTTTTGTGTTGAAGTGTCCAATGCAATCCGTCCACCTAGACTAAACGCCTATTGCGAGGACTCAAAGAGTCCTTAGTCACAGGTCTATTGATGCACGGGAAAACAAAAATCCTTTACTGAATCGTGAAGCTCGACTGGTATCTCTCCGTCAATTTCAAAAAACCATCCAACCGGGCCATTCTCCTCAACACTGTTAATATTGGGGAAATGGGGAGCTTGAGGGTCATTGAGCCATTTATAGTCGCCGCAAGGTAGTGCATAATGGGACATGGCCGAGAGGTAGAGAGAATTCATATCAAGGAAAACTGCATCCGATTTTGTCCCCGTCTTCTCTCCTGTTGGATCAGTTTCCAAGATACAATCCCCGTGAAAAACAAACCCCCCCCCCTCATTGATCTTTCTATGAACAGATGCTGATCAATGTCTGTGATTAGCCCAATTTTTTCCCCACTAATTTTTAGGATGAGGTCCATCACTAGATGAGGACATGAAAAATAATAGCCCAAATCAAGATTAAACTCCTCATAGATTTTATCCGTGTTTTTACACATAATGTCTAACAGAGTTAACACGTCACTCGACAAATACAGCTTGCAGTAGTCAAACCCATTTTTACACCCTCCCTCTGCCCAAACTTTTTTAGCAAAACTGTATTCCTCGGGGTGCAACTACGATCGTGAAGACTGTCGTGAAACGATTCAATTGGAGGAATAGTTTCTTCGGCGAATCTCGACATGGAACAATAATAGTCATAAGGATATATGCCCTTGACTGTCAACAAATCATTATAAATCATTTGGAAATTGTTGCTTGAGAAGGGGGAAAGCATTGCAACCGTCATCGTTTTTCTGCACTTGAATTAATTCGCTCAATGATTTAGGGAAAAAAAAACTATATGAATCTAAAAAGCGAATTTTATTCGTGTACTCAATGTCGGCTTCAACAAATTTCCACATAAATTCCCAAAACAAGCAACTTTTCCGATGATTTAGGTATGATTTTGTAGGTAAAGCTGTCTATCACCCATGCATCATCTATTGTTCCATTTCTTTGAAGATTCGCCAATGCTGGTAGCACATACTTTAGATCGTAGTTAGCATTATGTATAAAAACAGGAAGAAAAAGTTGCTGTTTAATTTTTAAATTACATGAATTGTGAGCCCACCCACGAAAGTTACTTTTTCCCGTTGAATTGGAGTCAATAAGGTGGCCGTGGTCCTGGACCGCGTCTTTTGGGGCAAGAGCACCCCCACATACCCAGCAAATTGTCCCCTTTTCCAACGCCAGTTGCTCTTTATCTGACAATGTCACTGGGTAATTGATGTGACGTAATCGTGAAATTGCCCCGTTTGCTGTTTTTATTAAAGATACCAATAACTCTTCCATGCTGCCCTCCTCATCCATAGTAAAAAAAAAACTCTTCCAATTGCATTTTATTGTTGGAATCGCGACGGGCATGTGCGTAGGAACACGCAACTAGTTTGTGTTCCTTGACTATATTTGGCCTTGATGGGTCCGATACCTCAACCAGTCTTGTTTCACAATCCAAACACACTTTATCAACTTGTAGCAGGGAAATTTGGAAATTTTTAAATTGTAAAGTGTCTTTGCCTTCTGCCGGCATTTCAATTCTTTGATTCCCATGAATTTTGCAATGCCCCATATGATCTGAGAATGTTCGCTCAGATCTAAATGAAGAAAGGCAAAATGGGGCAATAGAGACATTCTCCTTTCTTCGTGCCTTGAGATAAGAGTCGACTTATTGCTGTAACGGGAAAAAATGACCATAGGAATTTACATCTTTGGGAGGCTCGTAAATAACCCATACCCAATTTTTAACATTTTCCACCATCGGTGTCCTCACTGAATACAAAACCCCTTTTTTTATTTGTTTTTTTCCCCCATCTACAAATTCAGTGTCATACTGGAGAACAACCACCCCCCCCCCAAGATTTTCATTTGCTTTTTCAAATATGCTTATTTCTTTCAAGGACAACCGGATACTTTCCCTCTAAACAGTCAAATTTACTTTAGGGAAATTTTCCCACCGTTACGTGCAAGTCCATCGAGATTTTTTATTGATGACTCATTTTTTTGTTTGTTTTATGGGCTGCTGCTAAAAATGCATACTTAAAACATTGCAGCCCCGTGTCAAAATTGAACCCCTGAACCCCTGAACCCCTCCCGTAGCCGTCAAATCTGGGTGGCATTTTATTCTTTTACACGCCCCCCTTATAATAAAGGTTTTTTTTTAAATCTACTGAGATTCAGATCCATGCGTTCAATGTATAAAATTGTGGACCCACTCCCTCTCTCATTAAACGTGTCTAAAGTTGATATTAATTTATTTACCAAGTTGAAAAAGTTTGTCTTCGAATTCGTTTAGACCTGGGTAAAAAGTATGGTTGCCAGTTGAAAAATGAAAATAAAAAATATCCCCGGATGTCCCCTTTGGTAAATAAACTTTTTGATTCACTGATGCTTTAATTCCCCCTTGGCCCCCCATTTCTGAATATGAATCTCAATTTTTGCTAGAATTCTGTCAATGTAGCTATGGAGAACTTTCACAGGGTCAGTTAAAATAATGCCCGCGTTTTCCTCGGGAGGGTTAAAATCTACCCTATATATTTGTAAATGACTTAGAGCAGACTCTAACAAATAAAATTCACGCAATTCCGGGACATAGCACTATTTTCATGTCCTGTGCCTATTTGTACAGGATCTAATTCACTAATAGTAAAGTTATCGTTAAAAATGTCCCCGGAAAAATGAGGCCCAACAATTTGCATAAGAATGTCCATTTCTTCAGATGTAAATTGAAAATCCAGGGGGATATCAAATAACGTACCTTCACTAACATCATCATCCGGCGACAGGGGACAATTACCCATGATACTTTGAAGTCCCGGGCCAGGGAAGGCAGAAGTTTTCACAGCTTCCCCCTGAAACTAGAAAATGAATGGATTAAGTTATTTTTTCTTTCTTTGACGAAATGCATAATAAATTACAAATTTTTGCTTATAGCATTATTTACAAAAAACAATGTATAATAAATTACAAATTTTGTTTTAATAACACAGTCACACACACACACACACACACACACACACACACACACACACACACACACACACACACACACACACACACACACCACACACACACACACACACACACACACACACACACACACACACAACACACACACACACACACACACACACACACACACACACACACACACACACACACACACACACACACACACACACACACACACACAGACACATACACACACACACACACACACACACACACACACACACACACACACACACACACACACACACACACACACACACACACACACACACCACACACACACACACACACACCACACACACACACACACACACACACACACACACACACACACACACACACACACACACACACACACACCACACACACACACACACACACACACACACACACACCTACACACACACACCTACACCACACACACACACCACACACACCACACACACACACACACACACACACACACACACACACACACACACACACACACACACACACACACACACACACACACCACACACACACACACACACACACACACACACACACACACACACACACACACACACACACACACACACACACACACACACACACACACACACATCAAAGTTCACTATGGATTTTTTCCTTGAAAAGTGAGATTCGGAATATTTTTGTAGTGTTTTCTCATGGGTTATCATCTCAGTGCTTCATTCTGTTGATGTTTCAAAGTTTATTTCAGGATTTTTCGTTGAAATTTAAGACTTGAAATAATTTTATACTGGTTTACCTTATCAGTTTTACATTCAGTTAATGTTTCAAAGTTATATATATATATATATAATGTTTCAAAGTTTATATATATATATATATATATATATATATATATATATATATATATATATATATATATATATATATATATTATATATATATATATATATATATATATATATATATATATATAATATATATATATATATATATATATATAGAAGTTGTTTAATGAAATAATCGAATTTTTTGCATTAGAAAACATCTTGGTTAAAAGAGAAATTACAGGTAAAGTTTTATAAATCTATGATAAGCTATTTGCTACTTCTGTGTGTTATAACCGCTCTTTTATATATTGCTAATTTGGTTAATGAAAGAAAATGAAATAGGATTATTATTATAGAATAGTTTAGAGAAACAAATTTAAGTTTTACTCATCAAAAGTTATGCAGTTGAGAAAAAATTTGTCTTATTTTTGAAAAAAAATACGGAAAAGGAAAAAAAATATATACATTTACAAGTTCTGGCTGCACTTGTACATCAGAAGTCCCTGACAAGGCGTGAAGAGGACTGTTCCCTCCATCTTGATCAGATGAGGCTGACTTGAATTCCCTGCCAGGTTGCATAGAGACTCCTGGCTGGTCCAACGAACGTGTATTGGAATTAGCAAATCTGATTACTGTTGGCCTTGCAGCTTGCATTGATGTGATATCATCCCATCTTGGTCTCTTTTCGGAGGGAGGGTGATCGCATGAATCCACCTCAACATCCTTAAAAAAGAAGAAAAATTTTAGTAATGAAATAATAAGCCCTCTTTTACAGATAATTGCCCTCTAAAGTTTATTCTGGTGTTTGTAGCACTTTAGAAATATTTAAAAAGCTTCTTAAGTAAAATTTTGGAAAATTTTGAGTTTGGAGGGAAGGGGGGAGGGAAGGGTGATTTCAAAACATCTCCCCATAATATATTTTGACCTATAAAGTCAATTCTGATGTTTGTAGTGCTCTTTGTCTTAAACTTTACAAATATTAAAAAAGCTTCTGAAGTAGAATTTTGGAAAATTTTGAGTTTGGAGGGAAGGAGGATTTCAAAAACATCTCCCCATAATATAATTGACCTATAAAGTCGATTCTGATGTTTGTAGTGCTATATCTATTAGCACTTTAGAAATATTTAAAAAGATTTAAAATAAAATTTTTGAAAATTTTGAGTTTGGAGGGAAGGGGGATTTTAAAACCCTCTTCCCGTGATATAATTTGACCTATAAAGTCGATTCTGAAACTTGTAGCGCTCAATCTATTAGTGCTTTAGAAATATTTAAAAAGCTTTTAAAATAAAATTTTTTGAAAATTTTGAGTTTGGAGGGAAGGGGGATTTTTAAAACCCTCTTCCCGTGATATAATTTGACCTATAAAGTCGATTCTGAAACTTGTAGCGCTCAATCTATTAGTGCTTTAGAATGCCTGCTACTTTTTACAAATCAATATTTTTCTGCTCAAATGTTCCTTCGCGTAAATACATTCATCATACTGAACAGCCTTGGGAGTCCTAGTATGCTACCTAGGCTTGAATATGCTTTAAACATTAATAGCTTAATAAATACGTCTTTCAAAATTTCACTTTGAAGGACGAAGATCGCAGAAACAGGTTTCAATTCATGACAATGAGCCAAGATATTACCTGCTAAGCTTTGGAAATTGCTGTATTGTTAAGAGGGATTACGTGAAAAGCCACAGTTTGAACGAAATAACTAAAAATAAAAAATTATGATCGTAACACAGCAATTGAGGGAGTGGGTTTTTGTTTTACATAATAGAAAAAAGCATAGTTAGCGTTTTCTATCGAATATAATCATTATATTTTAAGATTTTGTATTGTTGGAGGGAAGGGGGGGGGGGCTAAGTCCCTCCTGAAATTTGAATTTACGAGTAAAAAGATTTTTTTTATATTTTTAGCATTTTCAAAAAGAGATATCTTAACCAACCTTTGTGATTTGAACGAAATTCGAAACTTTAGTGTAAAGAGCAAGATATTGAGGAGGGTGGCGACCTTTCATATCTGTCGAAACTAATATGCAATTTCTATTTTAATTTTTCATATACAACGAGCCAAAATCAAAGTGAATATGCCTCTCTTTTTTTTGAATATTTACTAAAATTGAAATACATGGACCGTTTAATATTTAAAAGAAGGAAGCTTTTTAAAAGAGGTAACAACACGGTGAAAAAAAAAAGTGTAAGGAAGGAATTTCTTCCTTAACTTAATGGCGAGACAATTTCTTTTTATTATAATAATGAGAAAATTTTACTCACCAGAAGCTGCTTAGAATATTCCATATCTATGTAAATGATCGCAAAAATACCGATACTGATAGGTTGAATGAACTATTCAAACTGTTGAAAATCCTAATCTGAAAGCTGAATATATACAAAAAATAATTGAATATAATAACAGCTAAACAAGACGCGCTGGTTTTCTAACACGGGTTTATCCCTAAAAAGACATGTATACCATGAATTAGAAATCTAGTCCATGTAAATTGCGTCAGAACAACTTGTCCTTCATAACACGTTATGCAAAGCTTCTATAGAATAACGTTGAAATTGCTATAGCTTCCATAGAATCCAGAAGGCCATGTGAGGGAGATCTGAATCTCTTTGAAAAGGTGTATACAAGGTCCAGAATAACATTCAAATTGCTATACCTCCGAGCAAATAGCATGGTCCTATACAGGCAAGCAAATAGCATGGTCCTATACAGGCAAGCAAATAAACATGGGAATTCCTATACAGGCAAGCAAATTCCATAGATAGTTACTACTTCCAGCACAACCTTACGATATAAAACACAATATAAGACTTCGTCGAGAAAAGTTGGGGTTCCAGAGGGGCAGCCACTAATCCATTACAAAAACGAAACGTTTCATTTGATTCTAATCTTAAGGTTCTAATGTGACATTTTATCCTTGGTAGTTCTTTGAATGATTGACGAATAGTTCGTGGATTAAAAGTTGTGTGTGAAATGATTGCATTTAGTGGAAGGTTGCTTCTAAGAGTCCATGACCACTGGTCCTGTGATGAATACTAGAGAGTAGAAAATTGGCTAATTTAAAACTCTATCTATTATGTTTCTGAGAATAGTTTAAGAATATTTTGTAAACTTAAAAAACATTTTGAGGATTAAACGCATTGCGTGCAACAATTTTGATTTGCTTCAGCAGTTTGAGTAAATTCTCTGCTGCTACTATTTACAGGAGGTACATGTAAGAAAGATTGCCCATATTTCATTCGCTTGTCATTTTTTTTCCTGGCAAGGAGTTTCAAAATTTTGAATGACTCTCGAAAATATTCAAATAAAGCTGAAAGATTTTGTATCAGGCCGTAGCAGTGGTTGGAATGGCTTTATACCCATTGAAACTGGTGAATAAATAATTGATACAATAAGACGAAAGGGAACATTACTCTTATGAATCTTGGGCAAACCATAGATTTGTTATGCCGAACAACAGAAGCGTAACTTGCTAAGAGGCAGGGGGGGACAACTGCCTTCCCAGACCTCAGTTTGCCCCCCCCCCAGCTGAAACTTGGGTTTCTTCTAAATTTTTGACAAAACTAAGATAAGCCTGCATAAATCAATCATCCATAGATTGATTTTCTTTAAAATATCTTTACCTTTATGGTACTATATGGCTAATTTTTAATTTTCTCAGGCTTTTTCACTTGATTTGGGAAAACTGGCTCCAAGGATTTTGACAAAATTTCGCCACTGCTGAACAACCTCTTGAAAAAAACCTATTGTAAAATTGAATATATTGAAAAAATATTGTAAAATATGTGTTGGTTCTTTTAGTGTCTCTAACGCATTGGGTGCTTCTTTCGTGAATTTCTTGGTTTTACTGATCATAAGCTTAAGTAAAGAACAGACTCTAGCCCATAATAACCAAAACACTAAAATAAATGCAATTTTCGACAAAACTCAATCATCATACACATGATCCCTTACGAGGTTGCAGCTATCTGCAAACAAGATGATACAACAAACGCATCAAGAAGACAGCGCTACAACAAAAATGAAAATAGGAAACTATAAAATACGAAAAAGAGATTGAAAAGAAATAAATGAGCGGAAACCACTGCTCATAGTGACCAAATTTTAAAATCACTTTTGGAAAAAGTGGTTCTCATCAATCAGGATTAAGGTCAAAAATACTTTCACGAGGCTTACAGGACCAATCTACAAGTCCAAGCTAGTCCATCTGTTAAGAAATATCAATGACACCGTGTCTGACAGAAAGAAGTAAGGAAAAAGAAAAGAAAGAACAAGGAAAAAAGAAAAGGAATAGAAACGAAACAGTAAGGAAAAAAAGAAAAGAAAAAGTAAGGGAAAATAACTTGGGAAAAGTAAAAAAAGAAAATTTTAGAGAAAGGGAAAAACTCTAGTCCATGCTATCTGAAATATTAAATAAAATGTAATTTTCGACAAAAACTAAATCATCATATGCATGAACACACCTATCTTTTGACAAGATAATATAACACAAGTATCTTTTGAAAAATTTGACTGACTTCGCTGCCTGATTCCCTGTGGTTTGTCCTTTACTGTTCCAACTAAGAAAAAGTCAAAGGCTTTTTCCTGTGTATAATGTATAAGGTAGCATCAAAGTGCAAGATTATCCGGGTTGCAGCGGTAGCTGGCAACCTAGTAAGAGACGATCACATCCCATAATAAAAACAAAATAACCACAACTCCTGAAACTAGAGTCTGATCAAAAAAAGAAGTACACTATTGAAACCGCCTTGTCCACCAACACACCTATATAGGAAACTAACTGTACCTTGGCTTAAATAACAAAGAAAATATAACGGTTGGAAAATTAAGAAAATTGACTGCCATCACGATATTCTGCATCGAGGGCATTTTTTCTTTTCTTTTTTTTCTAGTAAAGAACAAACCATGAATCTACTAATCGGGATTGCATAATATAAAAGAACCAAACTGGAGCCACTCAAATATGACATCAAACCAAACGTAACATCATTTTTATACGAAGATGCAGTTTTTTGTTAAAAAAAATCCCTTTTTAAACACTGTCTTTCATTAATTACAAAAGCATACATGGCCATTTTCTTTAAATGAACCCTGAAAAGCTCTCTATGACGTCTAGTGCCCCGCTAGCAGGAGAGGAAAAAGAAAATAAGAGGGCAAATCAATGATACTCATTCAAATAATTTTCACTCTTAGAGTAATAATTGAGAAGTAACCAAGTCATCAAACCTCTTTAGTCCTCAGTTTTATAAATTTTTGAGTAAGCGTTTGATTCACCAGAAGAGCTTTAGCAAAGGTTCTATCCTTGTATAGTATACCAGGTACTACTACTACTATTACTAACAACTCACCGCAACACCCAAGCCACCTGAGGCCAACACAGCTACGCACGCTCCTCCTCCATCCCAATCTATTCTAAACCTTCCTTTTTAAACCCTCCCAGGAAGTTCCCATTTTCTTTAAATCTTTCTTTATGACGTTCTCTCACCCCAGACGAGGACGACCTGCTTTCGTTTTAGCCCTAGACAGTTGGCCAAAAAGACAATCTTCGGGAGTCTGTCATCCTTCATCCGCACAACGTGCCCTAGCCACCTCAACCTTTCTTTCACTATAGCCCTAGAAAAGCGGTATTGAACCACATTTTTCGTACAGCCTACTGTTTGAAATACGCTCAGTCAGCCGGGTACCCAGAACAATCCGTAATCAATTTCTCTAAAATTATCTAGCAAATCTTCATCCGCTTTTTCGGAGCGCCCGTGCTTCAGCGCCATATTTGACCACTGGCACCACGGTAGCTTCTAATATTCTAATCTTGGTTTCCAGAGTTATCTTCCTATTCTTCCAAAACTTTTTACAACTGTGAAAAAAATACCCTGAGCCTTGGCTATTGTACTTTCAAGTACAATTTTGTACTGAGCCTTGTACTTTTAACATCTCCACTTCTCCCACCGTCTTTACCAATAATACTAACAAGGTCAGTGAAGCTGCCCACCTGATCAATCTTTTCGTTACCCGACGTGACCCTTTCATCTTCACTTATTCTAGCCTTAGTGACTTAGTCTTCTTAACAGTAATTTTCAAACCTATTCTAGCACCCTGAACTCGCAAAATCTCTGAAAAATCAGTCATTTTGCTCATACTTTCATCTAGGATGCTTAAATAATCAGCATAATCTAAGACCAGCAGACTTTTTCCTCCCACTTTGATTCCGTGGTCTCCCATTGCCTTTCCTGTGCTCTTTAAGGCAAAATCCATAAAATAAATCATATAAGGGAGGATAGAACACAACCCTGCTTAACTCCTGATTTAATACAAAACCAGCTGCTAACCTCATTTTCTCCTTAACCGCAGCAGTGTTTATTCCCGTACATAGCACTAATCACTTTAATGTATTTGTTTGGTATACCATACAAGGATACAACTTTTGCTAAAGCTCTTCTATCAACAGAATCAAACGCTTGCTCATAATCTATAAAACTGAGCACCAAAGGTGTTTGACAACTCAAGCAATTCCCAATTATTAACCTAAGAGTAAAAATTTGGTCGACACATCCTCTACCTCTTCTAAAACCACACTCTTCTTCTCTTAAAACTATCTAGAGCATCTCTCAGCCTAAAAAGTATCATATTGCTAAGTGATTTGCTATCTACAGAGACCAGGCTAATGCCTTGATAATTACCACACTCACTCTTATCACCTTTCATATAAAGTGGTTTATTAAGGTTTTCCTAAAATCGTTAGGTACTTCCCCTTTTTCAAAAATTATATTCATAATCTTCAGTAGCTTATTTCAACCTCAGAGCTAGGTAAATACATTAAAGTGATTAGTGCTATGTACGAGATTAAATTTGCTACAGTTAAGGTAAGAAACAGGGTTAGTAGCTGGTTTTGTAATAAACCAGGAGTTAATCAGAGTTGCATCCTATCCCCATTTATATTGATTATCTCGAGGAAGTACGTCCTGAAAAGCACAGCAAAGGCAATGAGAGGACATTGAAAAATTGGGAAAATAAAACCCACCCACCCTTAGATTATGCTGATGATTTAAGCATCCTAGATAAATGTCCTAGCAAAATCAAAGGATTATTAAAGGTTTTGAGTGTTCTGGGTACAAGAATAGGTTTGAAAATAATGTTAAGAAGACTAAGGTGCTAATACTAGGAATAATTGAAGGTAAAGAAGCTGGGTAACAAGAATATCAATCAAGTGGACAGCTTCACTTACTTAGCTAATATTAATAGCAAAGACGGTAGGTGCAGTAAAGATGTTAAAAGCAGAGCAGCCAAGCCCCTGGATGTTTTCTCACAGTTTCAAAAAGTTTGGAAGAATAGGAAGATAAGTCTGCGGGCCAAAATATGAATATTGGAAGGTACAGTGATGATAATCATCAAGTATAGTTGTGAAGCATGGCTGCTTCGAATGATTGAGCAGGATTTGTTGCATGTTTCAAGAGAAATTGTCAGCGGGTTATTTCGAGTACCCAACTGAGTGATTGTTTCAAACAATGAGCTGTACAAGAAATGCAGTTGAGTCCTGCTTTCTATTGTTATTATTGTTAGGGTTATTGTGAGAAAAAGGTTAAGCTGTTTTGCAGACTATATTCCTAAAATTACTCCAGCATGCTGTACGTTGTCATTTCTTCTTCTTTTTTAAAATAAAAAAGATGCAGAATTTTTGTTCGGGGGGGGGGGGGGGGGGGGGTACCCGATTTTTTTCCGTGGACTTTGTCTAACAGCATCGAGCAACATTACGTTAGCTCGAGAGCGTTAGTCCGCCCCTTGCGAACGAGGAAGCGTCCACTAGGCATACTTTCGTATCTTTAAGGGACTTTTTTTTTTTTTTTTTTTTTTTTTTTTTTTTTTTTTTTTTTTTTAGTAATGCAAAAACAAGACATTTACATACAGTTAGAAAGTTTTTTTTTTTGTTTTTTTTAGACAGCAAAACAGTTAACCCAAAACGCAGCCAAATAGTAGAAGTAGTCTATATATTTTTTAGTTGTTTTTTGAGCTAAAAGTAAGGGTGAAGCGAACCAATAGTACAGCCAATATATATAAAATGAACTCCAGACGACGATTTTTCATCCCTGCAAAAATGTCGATGACCTTGTCAGGGCAGATGTCAACGTCCCTATGGATTGCAAGGAGATCTATGCCACTCAGTCGTCCTTCTCCTGTTGAATTTCTCAGCCAGGTTTTGAGCCCTCTGAGCGTTGAAAAACTTCTTTCCGGAGTAGCAGTGCTAACAGGTAACGTCGCAAGAACAGCCAGAAGAAGAAAAACATTTGGAAAAAAGGTGGCGTAGCATGCCTGAAGCGAAAACGCAGCACAAGTAGGCCTCTCTGATACCGGAACATTCCCCCACTTGATGCGCCATAGCTCAATCTCTTGCTTCAGACAGTCTGGTTTCGCAAAAATATGGCCGTACAATTCAACCAATGACTCCAGGTTTAATGCCTTCAGATCGACAGAGACAATTTTGGCAGGAGAAAGGACGCTGAGATTTGACAGCAGTTTCTGGTGAAGCTCAAATCGTAGTTTCAGCTCGGAAGTGAAGCGATCCAGGAAAGGAATAAAGAGCAAGGTTCTAAAGTGGTTGAGGAAAGGTCTGGATCGTCTGCATGCATACTCCAGCCACCTCTCGTCCTTGGAAGAGTCGTCTCTAGTCCTAAGTCGCTGGCAAAACGCTGAGCTTCGTCGAAAATAGACGTGAAAGCAGTAACAGAATTTCCTCGAATTTCCTTTGCTTTTGAAAGGAAGGTTTCCAAGTACCTGCATGCAGCTGCCAAAATCACAGTCAACTGACTGAAGAGTCTTACACAGTGGAAGCGCAAGGCAGAAAAACCTCTTTGACCACATGGAGACACACAACAAATTGCGACTGGTTCATCGTGTCCAGCAACTGTGCCGCTTTTGGAGACGTTTTTTGCATTTCCGTTCTCTTCAAGAGCCTCCAGGGATCGCAGGATTGGTTGGTACAGCTTAAGAAAACACACGACTGAATCGTGGCGCTCCACCCATCTTCTTTCGCAGAGTCCGGTTAAAGTGTGTTTCCTCGAATCCAGTAGTATTTCGTTGATCTTTTAAATTCTGTGTCCTGAGTGGGGAAGTATGGTAAAAGCTGCAGACTTGTGACAAGACACCGAAGAAATACTAAGCGCCGGAATCAAGCATACAGAAGAGATGACCAAGTTGAGACTGTGCGCACTACAATGGACGTAAAGCGCCTTCGGATACTTTTCACGTATAACGGCCTGGACACCCCTAAGATGCCCACTCATCGCTGCTACATTATCATATTCCTAACCAACCATCTTGTACAGATTAAGACAAGGCTTTCGGGAAATTGCAGGCTTGATGAAGCCAGACCTTGCCCAGTCAAATCAGAAACTGGGGTAAAACCAAGGAATTCCTCGTGCAGGTTCCTTTGAAAGTGTAGCGGACGCAAACAGACAGCTGCTCAGTATTCGAAACGTCCGCCGTTTCATCGGCTAGCACCGAAAAGCATGGACTTGCGTTTACTCTTTCCACAATAGAACCTCCCCGGATGCGGCGATAATACCATTCTGGATAATGGAAGAAAGATATGTGGCATTTCCGGCCGCAGAAAGAAGATGGTTCTTCAGAACATCGTCACCGTGTCTCGTCCTCAGCCGCAGTAGTGCTCGGAAGTTGCCATCATTGTGAGAAGGTTCTGGATTCGAGACCAAAATGGAGCCGGAATCGTTGGTACCATGAAGGGCAAGTTGTTGCCACCCACAAAATATCAGCGTCTCAACAATTGGTCACAACTTCTGGCAATTTTCTTGAACCAGCGCTTTCTTCGCCACGTCTAGCTGGTTCACGATATTGTCCTGCCTTTTCTCCGAGATAGAAATAAAGTTTTCAGCCGATACGGTGCAGTTTTTTTGAAACTGTACTTGTTGATGAGCTGTGAAGCACTCTATCGCATCCTTCCAGTTCCTGAATGGTTTGGTGACTAGATTCCCCAAGCGCTGGTGGCAGCCTTTGCCAGCTGTCTCTGACGAGAACAGAACGCAAAATCTACAAAAAGTAGCGTCCTCAGACGGAGAGTAGGACAACTAACTGATACGAGCGAGCCAAGTTAACTGAAACTTCAGCTTCCGTTTTTTGGATATTGGAAAAACGTAGGAGATATCTGGAGTCCAAGGGCTCTTCAGCTAACGCAGTTTTAGAATTTGTATCGAAACTGGATGATTTGTTGACAAAACGACCGATGTCATTTGCAAACGACGACAAAGACTTGGTTGGTGCAGATGCGTCGTGGTTGGTTTCCATTGTGAGTGATTCAGCAGCTTCAACGATGGCTCCAGTGCCCTCCAGATCCACAGGTGTAGATGAATGCTCCGCAGACGTCCCGCTAACACCATTGTCATAAACAACCCTGGTCCGCTTGGGCACGAAAAACGACGTAATGTCACACTTCCTCTTCATGTTGAAAACCGCTCTTCTCTTATCCAAGTCCGAAATTGAACTGAACTGAACTGACAATCTTGCACCCTCCTCTTATAAAATTTACCTCGACCGCCCAATAATCATAATTTTACTATGCAAGGTCAAGTGAACATGGGGTTACCTAATTGGCAATTAGGTAACCCTATGTTCACCTGACCTTGCATAGTAAATTAGGAACGCAATTAGTAATTGCGTAAGCGATTGCACAACCATTTACTCACAAAATGCAATAGGATTTAGTGTGAGAGCGTATTTTGTTTTCTGGTAAGGTTTTGTCTTTACAGGTATTTTTTAGACTAATTTTCGACTCGGTCAAAACATTTGGGGGGGGAGAGGGTTCAAACCAAGTACACCCCCCCTCCACCCTGGATACGGCCCTGAAAAGATGAAAGCTTTATATAGCAGTTTCCTTATTTACAAGATGAAAATCTTGGTATTTTTTTCCATGACCACACCACCTTTTCTATGACGAAATAAATAAGAGATCCAAAATAGGGACAGGTCCTTTTACTAGAAAGTGGAACAAAATATAAAACAAAGGCTGTAAATATTTCTGTGACACAGTCGGTCATCATCATCAAATTTAATAATCAAAATAATTAGAAGAATATTCACCGCAGTATTACTGAATTCAAGAACAATTAATGAACTTTTTAATCAATGGACCGGTATATTGCTTTGACCCTAAAGTGATTATTTTGTTTAGTACAAATATAGTTTCTTTAAGTTTGATACGTTAGTAACTCTACTGATGATGATGACCGACTAATATAATATAATAACTAATGTCTAATATAAGGACCTGTTCCTATTTGGAAATCTTATTTATTTAGATGAATATGGTAAAAAATACAAAGACAAAGTATTAATAGCCAATAATTGGCAACGAATTGGTGCTGCTACAAGCTTTTCAAACCAACGCAATTTTTCGTTTCTGTACTACAAAAATGATGCTAAATAAAAAAAAAATACATATAATCCATAAATCTTAGCCTTTATCAGCATGCGTAAATACTACCAGGCAGGGGCAACTTATTTTGAAAGCACTGTTTCTAGATTGTAAATAAAGTTTATTATCCCCTACCCCTTAGCTGTAGCCCTGCCAGTCGTAGAGAACAGTCCATTACCTAATAGTATTCTAGAATGGCTGTGGTTACGGAAATTATTTTTGAAACTTTGTTTTCTACACTAGATCCTTCATCCGGAGCAAGCAAGAAACTAAACCAGACCTGGGTCTTCCAAATTGAATTTGAAAATTCCAGAATTTTCTAAATAACTGTAATTAATTTGCATAGGAAGTGATTGATTTATTCAGATAAAGGGTTGAATAATGTTTCAAACAGTATGATTATTTATTAGCTATCTCATAATGCTTCTAGATTACAAATTAACCCTGTTGACTATAAAATTCGTTGAGAATATTTTATCCTCAATTTTTTAAAGATTTACAATAATTCTAGCCAACTGTCGCAAGCTTAACTAATTCTATAACAATAGTAATATAATGTACCTTCTGTAATAATAACATAATGCAGTTCATGACTGAATTTTTTAGTGAAAGATGGTGATATCAAACCAGATATCCCTGAAAATTTTAAAACTGCTGCACTTGGTTCAGTATTCTACCGCAGAATCTGGGCGGTAAGGTTGCTGTGATATCGTCATTTAGTACACATGCAGACTGCAGCTTGGTTTTATGGTATGAAAAACATGGGATTCTAATAGTGTATGTGTTACTTTCGTCCCGAAAAAGCCGGTCACACAAAAAAATAAAGATCAAAATAGAAATAGTCAAGTTTTAAGCCACAAGCAATCTGTAAAACTGTTTACACCAATCGTATCCAAAATAAGCCAGTTTGACGTAAAATAAGCCAATATGGCAACGCTGTTTTTGTTTTTTCTTGCCACAAACTAATGTGAGAGTGCGTATGTTAAAAGCTAGCATAAAAGAAATGAAGAGAGGTATTTCAATATAGTTCAAATTGTAGCAAAAATGTAATTTTCGATAATAAAAACCATTTCAAGTTGGTTCCCTTCATGAACAACCAAAATATCTGTGAGAACTCCCAATTTGTTAGGTTCTGCCTATGGAACTCCTGGTGCATTACACAAACCGCATTAATCTATAGACCCCGGTTGAGAACCCCTGGTAAAAGCTTAGAGTTAGTTCAGACGTTTGGGGGAAACGCATGGGATTCCCTATAGGGAGATTGTTTACACGTATCCGAACTGCAAATATTGGCAAAATATTCAAACATCAGAAGCCATGACTGAAGATGATCATACAAGCTAGATGAACTTATAGATGCTAGATGACTGATACAAGCTAGATGACTGAAGATGAACGGATCATACAAAAGTTGATAATTCTGTACAAAGACAATCAAATTGGGTGTTTTATAATGCCTGACAATCGACATGTTTTTCAAATTATAAAATACCACCACAAATTCCCAATCACTTCGGCCTCCGTATGGAAATGCTGAAAAAAAAAAACCAAACCATACTCTAAATGGAATTACGAAACTCCCTATCGAAATTCCCATAGGGACAATGGGAATTCCCAAACGTCTGAACTAACTCTTAGACACAAACTTCCGATTTTAAGATTGAATCAAAGAGAAAAACTAATCCAAAGAGTAATTATAGTTCCTTTAATGAAAAATTTATCAAAAGTGAAATGCCAAAAAGCTTGCTGAGAGTTACGTGAAAAATCTTCATTAAATCCAGCTTGTAAGTAAAGCTCTATTTCGAAAACACATCATTTTCACAAAATCTGAAAAAAAAAAGAATTTAAAAAGTCTATGTTAAAACCAGACACTAGCAAGAAAAATCAGACATTTCTGGACATTTAAGCAAATTGGGTAAAGAGTAGCCATTTAGAAGCGGGGATTCTGCCTGAAAGTCCAAAGGCAAACACAGAAATGCCATTTAAGGGACAATACTGAATTGCACTTCTCTCTTGGTTATATGAATATGAAAGTCTTTGAAACGTGTTGTTTTAGCAAAGAAAAAAAGAAAACAGGTGGTCGTATTAAAAATTTCTGTGGAAGGGAAAGCCTGTAAAAATATTCGAAGGATAAGTTTTTTGAAAAAGGTAGAAGAAAATTTTGTTTTCGTTCCAGAAAATTAAAGACACATACACAGGGAAGTGGCTTTCAGGTCCATGATCCTCTCATTTTACGTTTGTCCACAATGTCATTTAATCAATGCAATAATTCTTTTTAATTTCTTAGTTTAATTTCTTAATTTCTTAGGTTAATTTCTTAGATTATCCCCCCCCCCCTCCGAAAAAAACACATATATATTTCTGCATTCATACCTAGAAAAGCATCATATTAGAATATTACACAATTTTTCACTACATGTGCTTTTACTATACCAGAGGATCCGGTCAATTTCTAATTCCCCCACACCACACCATTAGCATCAAGGAAATTAGATAACTTTGTGGGTAAAATATTTCTTGATCATTCTCATACTTTTTTAAGTTGGACATCCTAGGTCCCCAGACTTAAATAAAATAGCTTATTTTAAAATAAATCAAATAAAAATATAAATTAATTTAAGTCTAGCGGTGGACATGTTATATTCTCCTGAAATCGGTATCATGTGTATACATTCACCTGCATAATTACTGGGCCCAGGGAACTCTCTTTTCTCTTATCCGTACAAGCAGAGATGTGTCCGACTCTCATAATTCGAGACTGTTCAAAAATCAGACAGATGGCCTTGACTTTATCAGATGACTATCCCAAATCAAAATACAGTACTTAAATATAAATCACATGTTCGAACATATATCTGAATCAAAGATCTGTATAACTGGAGCACCTAAATCAGGTTTGTACGGCCCTCTGGTCCGCTTTGTAATTTTATGCATGTTGTACATTTTGCAACATGCCTAATTTTTTTCGAGATTTTTGGCAGAACTGAATATCAGTCTTTCAACTAAAACGTGCAGTTCCTGGTGATGGTGAACATCAGACTGAGCGATTTGCAAACGCTTGCCACGGACCGAAGCAGACGGAGGAGGGAAACGTCACTCTTTACACCGAGCAGCGCCCGGAAGAAAACCTAAATAAGTAAGTCAAGTACGTTTTACGACGCACAATCGTTCAGGGGTCATATTAGGAAGATAATTAGATAGCTAACATCGAGTACCGTAAGATCAATTCTCTTACAGCCCCCCTTCTGACCGTAATAAAGAAAGGTATATTAAACTACCTTGGATTCGTAATTTTTTCACAACAATTTAGGATGTGGTGTTAAAAGATCCTATTGCTGTATCAAATCATAACATGGTAAGTATATACCAAATGATGATTGATTTCCCCCAAAGTAATTACAAGTATCGGTCTAGAATTGCTATTTTAGCACTATAATTGCCGCAGCCCCTTGGATGGCGTTCCCACATTATGAAGATAGCTCATTTAAAACAAGGGTTTATCATTTACTATGGTAGATCTAGGGGTGTGTTATAATTTTGAAATTGGAGTCATGTACAAACTGTGGTCCTTATAGTTGCAGGACCTTGTAGCTTAAACCCTTTTGTAATTCCTCCCTCCCAGTCAGATCCCTAAGAAAATATAGGTTGTATATATGTTACGGCTTTTGATCATTCGGGGTAGTTTAGGGATTGTAACTGATTGGCCCAGACGACCCAGACAATTCTCTGTGGTCCGTCAAAAGTTGAAAGCAGCGTTTCAAGTTGCTAAAAAACCAATTTTTTGAATTGGAAATTTGCATATTTATGCATCAATCGTCTGGCAGAAAACAACACTTAAGATTTTTTAGAGTCTCATTTATTGCATTCTTCAAGTACAGAAATACATTCACAAATTTAGTCTGACTTCAGGTTAACGGTTAAATCTGACAGCAATATTTGCCAAATCTATTCTTTATATAGATACATATCTATGGATAAATCATTTATATAATCATATAGAAAAAACATCCCTATGATTTTTAACCCACTGTAAAATTATGTAACCATTAGAGACTATTTGTTTGTGGAAAAAAAAATTAATTTACGTCTTAACCACAGTATATATAATATTTATGCTGCGCTCTTAACACATTGAGAAACGTGGGTTTGCACCTTTATTTGGCAATAATACCTCTCAATACTAATATGTACCATCTATCATTAACTTAAATCATGTATTAAATCAGTGTCATTCAACAATAATACGCATTTACCGATTTAGTCCCATTTTCATGAAGTAAAAGCCTTTATCTAAACTTAATACAGCACCCGGAGACAGGGGCGTTACTAGCGAAAATATTTTCCATTTTTCCCAGTAGACTTCGGTATGCAGGCTGCAGAAAACAAGAGTTGTCACGGATTACATCGTCCAAGCCGTTCATTAGGGCTCTGAGGACGTCTCAAGAGTTCTTTGGCATAGATAAAATTTCCAGTCGTCCAGCGGATCGGCTCAGGGATTAAAAATTACCTCTTAATAACAAGCAGGTGGACGCCTAGGATGTTGTTTAAGCTGGAACTTGTATTTGGCTAGGAACCTACTTTTTTTCACTGCTGCTTTTGGCGTCTCGATTTTTCTCTCTACCTGATCAGTCTGAGAAGAGAGCATATAAGATCTCACGTTTCGCCCTGAGTCTTGTGTTTGCAATCATCATATCAAGCTGTTGAATCTGAAGCTTTTCTGCAAGAATCTACGTCTTAAAGAGAATCTACGTCTCTACAAGAATCTACGTCTTAAAGAGGACATGGCTTATGAACATAGGAATCAGAGTAAAATAAAAGCAGGTATTGTAGAAGTTGGACTTTTTTTTTATTACCTTGTCTTGTCTGTTCTATTAGCTCTTTGAAAACTTCAACAATAGTGTCACAGCTGGTCCACAACGCTATCAAATTCTTTGACCTGGACAACCATATTGTCATTGACAGATTCTTGAGCTTCAATGTCGATTCAGTACTCTCAACTGCTCATTTCTAAGCAATGGCTCGTTTTATTCAACCCATAAAGAAGACGTACAGTTGCTGTAGGATTTCAAACGTTTATCGAACTGTGTAGGTGTTGCTGCGGGTGTGTTTCCACAATGAGATTCCCTCTATGAGCCATGGATCAAATTTAGCGCACTCGGATCATATGTGTTCTTGGACACCCTGTCGAATACCAGACATATTGCTTGCATCATCACAGCTCTGAAACATATATACCTCTCTGGTTACGCCCTTCTTTTCTAAGACTTCTAGAATTTTTTAGACAGTAGTGTATGACCAATTTGATTCTTTTGGTTGCTTTTGGGCAAGCGAGTTGCAAACAACCTGTTCAGCAGCTAAAATCCATTTAGACTCGTTGTTTTGTGAAAAATGGCATTGATCCGTTTACCACGGTCTTTGTCGAATATTAAATTAAAAAAAACAAAAAAAAAAAAAAAACAAGCAAGTTTAAAAAAAACTCGCTCTTTACGCTAAAGTTTGAATTTTGTTCGAATCACAAATCCCTGAATCACAAAGGTTGTTAATCAGAATAGATAGCTCTTTTGAAAGCAGTAAAAAAAACATTAGTTTAAAGAGCGAGGTATTGACTCATATACGTGATAATTTATGTTTGTTTTTAGTTTTAATATTGCTCTTTACTTTCAGTTGAAAAAACTTGTTTTTTTTAAATTTTATTTCTGATCGTTTTTTAAACAATACTGGGAAATCCGGCACCCCTTCATAGAAATGGCCCTTCCCCCATGGAAAACGTCCTCCCGCGTAACCCCCTCCTCCGATCCCCCCCACCCCCCACCCCCCTACCAGAAAAAATCCCCCTGAAAACGTCTGTATACTTCCCAGTAACCAATTCTATATGTAAACAATTGGCAAAGTTCATAGCTTGCAGCCCTTCTCCCGGGAAAACTATGGGGGACTAAGTCATCCTCAAAGACATATTTATTAGATCTTCAACTATGCTGAACAAAATGACTATCTCAAAATTTTGATTGGGAAACTTTGGGAAAACAAAATAAGCGTTTGAGGGGCCAAGTTGCCTTCCAATTTTTTGGTCACTTAAAAAGGGCACTAGAACTTTTAATCTCCGTTCAAATGAGACCTCTCACGATATTCTAGGACTAATGAATCGATAAGATCACCCAAAAAAAAAAAGAAAAAGAAAAAACGCATCTGTGATCTTCCTTCTGGCAAAAAATACAAAATTCCACATTTTTGTAGATAGGAGTTTGAAACATCTACAGTAGGGGTTTCTGTTACGCTGAATTTGATGGTTTGATTTTCATTAAGATTCTATCATTTTTAGGGAGTGTTTTCCCTCTTTTTTTTCAAAAAAATAAGGTAATTTTTTTTCAGGCTCTTAACATTTGATGAGTTAGACTAAATTTGATGAAACTCATATATTTGAAATCAGCATAAAAATCCGATTGTTTTGATGTATCTACTGGTATCAAAATTCCGTTTTTTAGAGTTTCGGTTACTATTCAGCCGGGTCGCTTCTTACCTACAGTCATGGGCACCCATATGGGGGGGCAGGGGGGGGGCTCCCGCCCCCCCCTGGCTGAATGATGCTGCCTTATTTTTATATTTTTGTTCTGAGATTTCTATTATATAGCATTAAAAATACCAATTAGACGAGGTTTGCCCCCCCTAGAATTCAGCTTATGGGCGCCCATGCTTACAGTTCGTTACCACGAACTGTTTGATATTCATGCACCTTAAAACTTTATTTCTGCTCGATTTGTCCTTAAAACTTGACATATCTAATGCCTTTCGTTAACCTATTCCTTTGCACTTGAGATCAATCCTCCAACTCGCGTAATCTGTGAATTTTGAAACTGACATGAGGTTCACTTGGATTGGCGTCGCTCTTTTACTATCCACAGCTCTTAATCTACTAACCACTCAGCCAGTCATAAAACGTGACTGGGACCTTAACCCCGTTCTGGAAGTAACTGGTACTAGTTTCCATCGAATTAGGTTTTCACCCATTCTCCCCGGTTAGTAACTGGTACATTTAACGGCTGAGATCGGAATCTTCGAAGATGTCATGTCAGTTTTTTTCGTGTTCTTCATTTAGCCGAATGAAAGATAGTGGCGCCATCCGTATAATTAGGGTATGCTTTGGTAAAAATCCCTGCATTTACCGACCAAAACTGAGATTTTGGTGGATGTCATGTTATTATTTTCATGTTCATTATGTAGCCGAATAGAAAAGTGTGGTGCCGTCCGTAAAAATCACTGCACGGGTTGGTACAACCGCTATATTTACCGAACGAACGGTACACGTAATGTCAGCACTTTCTTGTTCTTTATATGACCGAATTATAAAACATGGAACCGTTCGTAAAGTCACGACACAAGTCAGCAAAACTGCTGGATTTACCGACCTAGATTGAACTTTCGTTAGAAGTGATTTCACTATTTTCATGTTCTTTATTTATCAGAATGGAAAACTGTGATGCCATACGTAAAATCACTGCACGAGTCGGTAAAACTGGGGCATTTACGGACCGAGTTTGAAATTTCGGTATGTGTCATGTGAGTATTTTCATGCTCTTTATTTAAACAATCGGAAAATGGTGACACCATCCGTCAAATCACGGTAGGAGTCAGAAAACTGCTGTGCTTACCGACAAAGTTCGAGATTTCTGTAGATGACATATCAGTATTTTCGCGGTCTTTATTTAACCGAACAGTAAATTTTGGTGGCGTCGGAAAAATCGTGGCGAGAAGCACCACGATCTTACCGAGTGGCCAAAAAATTGGGTGGGATCGACCACCTCCTCCCATATGTGAAGGCCAAACCTGGAGTAGGGTAGCTACATACACCCAACTATTAAACAAATCATTGGCCATAAAAAACGGGATAAAGCAAAAAAAAAGCAAAAAAAAACAATCTATCGTCAACCTATGCCATAATAATAATAATAACGACAAAACATCCCTAAGTGCCATCCGTCCCAATTTTCGCTACAATAAAGAACCATACGTCAGGAGTGTCAAAATTCTTTTTCAAAGTGTAGCCCGTGTTACACTTTTATGCACTTGAAGTCAGCGAAATTTATGATGAAATACTAGTCAATATATTGTCAACTATCAGTAATAGCTGAACAAACGTATCAGCATAAAGTGAATTCAGAGAAAAGAATACCTTTAAAATTCACTACACCATCCCCGTCAAAATCAGCTTGCTTGATCATCTCAGCAATCTCTTCATCAGTTAAGTTTTCGCCCAAATTCACGCTGACGTGTCGGAGATCTATGGCACTTACGACTCCGTTGCCATCACTGTCAAATAGGTTGAAGGTGTCTTTGACTTCCACGTCACAGTTATAGTCCTGATTGTTTTAGCCATAACAGTCACGAATTCAGTGAACTCAATTGTGCCATTTCCTAGAATTTCTGTTTGTTTAGTGTCAAAGGGGATTTTAAACTCTATACTCTAATTTTTTCAATCACTTTGTATATAATCATGCAGCCTTTGATTAATCAGTTCTCGTCTTTATATCTGAATGTTTCTCCATCTCCCCCACCCTATAACCTCACTAACTACTTCCGACTATGATTTCTAGCCATAATCTGGTCATTTACTGTAAGAGGGGCATCCACGTTGGCAAAATTAGAAACTGGCTAACGTCCCTGCTTAGCGTATTACTCTAATGTATCTGCAGAATGCGCTAACGAATACTCTATTAAAGCTTCTTTTAAAATTCAGATCCCCAGTGATTCAAATTCTCATGCATTCTCATAGATTCAAAATCTCACGGGATATGCATATCCTTTTCGGCATTACGATGTAATTGAGTTTTTAAGTTGACTTTTGCTGTTTTCTTTATTGATATTATTACCTTAAGTATTACCTTAGTATTACCTTATTATTATGAGTATTACCTTAATTATTGGGAAGACAAATGCAAGTTTGGCAATACCTGCTACTGAGGGCCATTTTTGGATAGATGAATCAACAAGTATATAGATTTATTCAAGAGCAACAATAATAAAAATTTAGACGGTAAAAGACAAACTCATCCTCATATTTCTCTGCAAGGCTCTGTGCCTTGAAAAAAAAGGCCACATCTTATACTGTCAGCTTACAGTACCTTCAATTATTTTTTATCAACACACAATTTATCGCAAAAAAGTGATGTTTTTCAACCATCAGGCTACTTAAACTAAATTAAAGAAAATTCCCAGATTTGCTGCTCAAATCGTATATATATTACATAAAATTTATAATAACGCTGATTTCTCGTTTCATGGGCAATTTGAAAAATGGCTTTGTCTTAGACAATTTAAGAGAGAGAGAGAGAGAGAGAGAGAGAGAGGAGGAGAGAGAGATGAGAGAGAGAGAGAAGAGAGAGAGAGAGAGAGAGAGAGAGAGAGAGAGAGGAGAGAGAGAGAGAGAGAGAGAGAGAGAGAGAGAGAGAGAGAGGAGAGAGAGAGAGAGAGAGAGAGGAGAGAGAGAGAGAGAGAGAGAGAGAGAGAGAGAGAGAGAGAGAGAGAGAGAGAGAGAGAGAGAGAGAGAGAGAGAGAGAGAGAGGAGAGAAGAGAGAGAGAGAGAGAGAGAGAGAGAGAGAGAGAGAGAGAGGGAGAGAGAGAGAGAGAGAGAGAGAGAGAGAGAGAGAGAGAGAGAGAGAGAGAGAGAGAGAAGGAGAGAGAGAGAGAGAGAGAGAGAGAGAGAGAGATACCTTCAGGAGATGGTTATTGTATTTTCAATGATATTTGGATCAAAATAGGTATGCTATGCCCAAATTATTTAATAAAGCACACTAACAGTACTTTTGATTTTTTTTTCTGTACTAATATTGTATTTAATCTTTAATTTGAATTATTCACAGAAAACCAATTTCTGTGAGAGAGAGAGAGAAATAGAAAGAGAGAGAGAGAGGGAGAGAGAGAGAAATAGAAAGAGAGAGAGAGAGGGAGAGAGAGAGAAATGGAAAGAGAGAGAGAGAGAGAGGAGAGAGAGAGAGAGAGGTTGGAGGGAGTGAGAGAGAGAGAGGAAGGGGAGGGGTCCAACTACATGGTTTTGCTAATACGGGTTCTTTTTCACGGCATGTGCAATGTACATGGAGTATAATCAGTGTGTTAATAAGTTATTAAATAAACAGAGTGAAAGAGCTTGAACGCTAGTTATCCCCAAACTTTTTTCGTGTGCGTTCGATATGGATAAGAAGCTCCAAATTTTAGAAGCCACAATCTTCATTAGCGTTAAATCAAAATCAACCGAAAGGTCAAGGTGGCTGATCAGCTGCCCCCCTCCATAAAAAAAAGATTTTGCCATGCCCATGGAAAAGTGTTTGAAAAAATACTTCTAGCTTAGCCATTCTATAAATATTAAAAATTCATAATCTACATGTAGGCTAATTCTAAAAGATCTGCTAGATCCAAGAAAATGTCACTCATTCTTCTTTTATTCCAAACAGAAAAACGATCAAGTTAAAGATAACAATAAAGTTTTTTTAATAAAGTCCTTGGACACACAGGAGATAGTGAAGGGACTACCTCAACGAGAGTTAGACCCTAGACGCGCCTATTCCGTATTTTCATCCCCCCCGTAAGAATAATGGCCTGCATCCTCCAAATAAGCGATCTGACCTGCCTGCAGCTTATTAGGTGGATACCCCGTGGTTGGTCTTAAGGAAAATGCAAGAAATATATGACTTAAAAGAAATAAATGATGACTCCAATCCTATTGAACAAGAGCCCGCTTTCATGTCACTATTTAGCATGAAAATTGGATATAATAGTCTGGGCCAGAAAGTATGTGGCCATTGGCTCCAGGCTTTGCCAGATATTATCAAATTTGACTACAGTAAATACTATTTTAAACATGACGAAAAGAAAATAGGAAGAAAAGAAAGAACAGGAATATGAAAAAAAAAACAGGGAGCTCAAAAAGTATAACATAAATCTTCCTACCATCAGTGTCTACTTCTTTTGTGATGTCCAGAATTTCGGTATCCGTAGGGTTTTTTCCCAGAGATTTCATAACTGCTGTCATTCACTGGTAGAGATTCGACCGTTTTCATCTTGTCAAAAATGGCAAATGACTCCTTTAAATCATTCATTTCTTCTTCGGTAAATTTTTTTGGCTGAAATAATTTGAATTTTTAGCACATCTGATAGAAAAATTCATCAAAATAAATACTACCGAAAATAGTTTATACAACAATTAAAAGGATGCGAAAAAACAGAAATAAAAATAAATAACAGCGAAAAAAAAATATTATCAAACAAGTTCAGCTAGAGAAACAATAAGCAATATGAAATTTTGTTTTAAATCCAACTAACAGGATTTGTATTACTGCCGAAGAGAAAACTATAAACAAAAACATCAAAGAACCAGCACTGCACAACAGGCCAACATAACTAAGCCCAAATTTTGTATTTATTATTTGACTTCTATTATCTTGAATTCTTTTATGTGTTTATTATTCAATTTCTATTATCAGTATTGAAGGAAAAATTGAAATCAAAATTGAAGAAATATATATATATATATATAGAAGCAACTTAATTTCTGAACAGAAACCAACCAATTGGAACAAAACTTTTCAACTAGTCTGTGTTCAGGAAAAAAAAAAAAAAAAAAAAAAAAAAAAAAAAAAAAAAAAAAAACCAAGCCTCATTCTAAGGTGTTGAGTTTGAAGTTGGTCTGAGACAGTTCGACATAAATCGTTTTTAAGTTATCCCTGTTCAGTCCGCTGACGTTTTTTTAGAAGGTTTTAATCAAGACACGTCGCAACATTGTCCTTCTATTCTTTTTTTTTTTTCACTCATGTAGGCCTATGTCCGAGATACAATTCAGACAATTTAAGAAAACGTCCAAATATGAGTAGTGTAGAGCGTGAGTTTTCAAAATCATCCCTAGGGAAATTAACATAGGGAAATTAACATATGTTTGATGGTTACTGTTGTTATGTTATGTTGTTGTTATGTTATTGCTGGTTATGTTTTAATGTTGATGGTTATGTTGTTTGATGGTTATGTTTTTATGTTGATGGTTATGTGGTCTGATGTTATGTTGATGTTATACCTGGGCCAGAGGCATTCGCAGAAAATAGCAAACAATATCAGCAACATTTAATTTGCTATTACCAGAGTAAGATGACAGATTCAGTATTATTACAATTTTAATTAGAAGAATATTCAACGCAGCATTACAGAATTCAAGAACAGTTAGTGAACTTTTAAAGTCAATGGACCGGTAACTTTCTTTGACCCTGAAGTAATTATTTTGTTTAGTAAAAATATAGTTTGTTTTGATTTTGATACTTTTTGTAACTCTACTGATGATGATGACCGACTGTGTCATCGAAATATCTAGAGCCTTTGTTTATATTTTTGTTCCACTGTCTAATAAAAGGAACTGTCCCTATTTAGAACTCTTATTTATTCAGATCATTTTTTGGAAGATTACACCCTCCCCCGACATACTATAGCACAAATCATATTTTGCATACTAGTATACAAGAACGCAAATGTTCTAAAGCTTTTTTGCAGCATATCTATTTGATTTAATTTTTGTTATTCATTTTACTCGGCATATCAACTTTATTTCATTACTTTATGTTCTGTTACCAAATGAAGACTGATTGTCAACAAGAGAGGATTACAAATCCTTTTGAACCTTAGTTTGCTCCAAAGTAAAAATTTACGTAAATTAGGTAGGAAGAGGAAGTACTTCAATTGGATTGTGAAATAAATGGAAAATGTTTAGATTTGTAAAGAAAAATCTGATCACAAATACAATTTCGCATCGGACTCCTTGGAGGCACATGTGCTGGGGTATTCACCCTCGCACCCCCACCTTCCCATGGTCCAAAAATCCAGAAAATTTTGGTACCCCCATCTTTTAGCGTTAGTGTGGCAAACTTTACTAAACACAGCTTATTTCTACAAAAGGAAATTCAATCCGATAAAATTAAATCTTTTGGTTCAAAAGCACAGATAGTACCGTTGTAAATTTACTAAAGAAAGGCAATGAAGCAAGGAACATAAGAGAAGATAGAAACATAATACATTTTGTTAGATGACCTTGTCGTCAGGCTTAAAACCAAAAGGCATATCCCAATCTTTTCCTAATAAATGGACTTATCCCCGTTTTAACGTTTATTTTTACGTCATAAGAAGGCAGTGTGGTCTCGTAAACATGAGGAGATGTGACTAATCAAGTACGTAACTATAAAGTCAACAACATTTCTTTTGCTATTAGAAGACGAAGAAGATTTTGCCACCTCATTAGAAATCAACTTACATTTAGGCAATATTAAAGAATAAAATTTACAACTCGACACTTCGGATGAATCTAGTTATTGAACTCTCTCAGACAAATATAGTGAATGAACCGGAAGTAATTATTTTGTTCTTTATAAATATATTAGTTTTAATTTAATGCTTTAGTATATCTGCTTATGACGATCGCTGTATATGTGGTCGAAATATCCAGATTTTTCTATCTGTTTTCACTGTCTAATAAATCGACCTATCCCCATCTGAATGATAATTTGTTGATCCTTTCATAAACTGTTAATTCTTTTTACATGTGTAGCTAAGACATTTGTTTCGTTCTGTCTTATTTATGTGCATCAATCCTTAATTTATATTCATTGTGGAAGGTGGTTTCGGCCAACAACGCTTTAATTTTGATGTTTTTGGGTACCGTACCTTAAAGTAACCACATTCTTACCTTATATCATAAACTCTTCTTCATTTTATGATCCTCTTAGGGCACTTTAGAATTTGACATTAGTTTGTTAAAATAGGTTTCGAAGTTCACTTTTCTTCCCTTGCTAAAAAAAACAAACTACAAAACAATGTGTACGGTGGATTTCCCTATACATGTGTTATGACGAATAGCAGACCACATGGGAAAAAAAAGATAAAGAAATACAAAAACAGTGAAAAATTTAGCCGAAGAAGCAATGAAACTTGAATCAACTACACACAAGTAAAAGGAAAGTAAAAGGAAATTTAAAAGGAAAGTAAAATGACATTTACAAGTCATAGTGATAAGAATTAACCAAGAAAAGAAATAGATTTTTACTAGTTACTTCCGACTGGAAATAGCGTTGTGGAATTACCGTTTGTCATTTTCCAAGCCAAAGAGTATGTGTAAATCATAAGACTGGAAAATAGTGCTAGGGTAAAAAAAAAATATCAAAGCCATCCAGTATTTGCCGACACTTGGCATTTTTTCCAAGCTTTGTAATCGTTTTTCTGTCAGGAACTGAGATCCGACACTTATTACTACACTAATTTTACCAATTACACCAATTGAATTAATGGTTCTTACTAGTACACAGAAAAAAAAAATGTCAAGTCTCGCCAAACACTAGATGGGGTTGAGGTTTTTTTTCCAACACTAGTGCCAGTTCCCACTCTTTTAAATTACCCATACTCTTTATTCCAGCCTTTGGAACCTACTCGGCAGAAAAACATTAAAGACCTATTTTCTGTATTGTTGAAAGGTACTAGAATATTGGACGCGCTCTTTTTCGATGTGTAAGATAATTTAAGAAGGGTGTAATCTTAAACTTACTTTAGGAATGGGAACGAGCACTCTCCAAAATGAGGGGTCTTCCTCTGCGGCGCTTCGGACTGGAGGTGGACATTCAATTTCAATGCATTCTTCTTCCAACAGGCAGGAGGCCTTTTTGATTATAGGTTCAGTGCTAGTTTTCTTGAATTTCTTAGCCACAGCAGCCACAAATTCAGAGAACTCAATTGTACCATTTCCTATAAAAAGTTCCTTTTTAATACAAATTAACAGTAATATCCCGTCTAATTCTTTTATAACTTTATATGCTTGATGAACAGAATAGCAAATCCAGAATCTACCCCCGTATTGTTCCCTGCTTCTCTCTACTATACCCGTTCTTTGCTGTATCACCCCCATCTATTGCTTTTACCTCAAAGTACGAAAAAAATTCGTTTCCTAAGTAACTGAAAACATTCATACTCCATCATCACCATAGTTTTTCCGATTTTTCCCTTTATTTTCCTTATTTTTGTGTCTATTCTAATTTTTTTTTTAATCTGATATGTATGGATTTTGTTTTAAATGATTTTTATCAAACATGACATCGCCACACTCATTTGACTTTTAAATTTGTTACGTTTTTTTTTTTAGTTTCTTGTTTGTTTTAGACTTCGAAATGCAATTTTGGCCAGCCAGGGCTGGTATAAATTTTTCGTCTTTTGCCTTTCGTTCTCCCTAGTTATACCAGGATTTTGTGATTTTTTCAGTTTATACCACTGTTGACGTTGTACCAGTTTGATTGACGTTGCCAACTTTTGTTGCATTTTTTTTTTTAGTTGTTGTCTTGTATTAGATCTAAAACTGCAAATTCGACCCGCATTAGCTAGCGATAGTTGATTTTTTTTTTTTTTTTGAGAAGAAATATTATCTTATTATCAAAGGAAACTTAAAAGTAATGCTGCATAAACTTGGTTTTGTGGCAATTTTACAACAGTTCGTGGAAATCAACAGTAAATAAAGAGCGATACATGCGTATAGTAGACCAAATCCTACAAAACGGAAATTTGGGATCAATATCTATAGGAAATTAATATCTAATATTTATTAAGTTTAAAGGAGCTCAATGTAAGCTACTAGCATATTAAATTTACTAATAATGAAAATACCCTTACTAAGAAGTAAAATGAGTGGAGGTCAACTAGGCCCTTCTCGTGCTGTATTCCACTCCTTGAGAGCAAAAAGCGGCCAAACATAGCGTCACATGAAAATTTCAAGAGAGTCATTTTAATCAAAAAGTACAAATATAAAAAAAGCACATATAAAGGTAGCGTGACCAATGCAGCCTCAGAGCAATGACAAAAGTTATGAAAGAATTTCTCATTACGGACCGATAGTCCTAGAATAGAAAAAACGAGTAAAGAACGACAGGTCTTCAGGGATGTAATTGCGCCCTCGTATCTCATCATCCCCTTACTCAATAGGAGTATCTGCTTAATCAAGCCTCTTCTTCGTATCTCCTAAATCCATACTTTTGTGTGCCTTCTCTACTTCCCCTTATTCTAGTCAGACATCTTACTCAGAAATTTCTTATCAAAAACTCTTATCTCTTCTACCAAGCTTAAAGGATTTTCACTAATGCTTCTAGCTACTTAACTACCTTTCCTCCATCCTCCATATAAAAACATCTTCTTCTACTTTGCAAACTATCTTTATAAAGTTTTTCAGCACATATTCTCATTATAAAATTCTAAAACTCTCCAATCTTATCCTATCAAACTTTCCTAGCAGTCTTTGGAATGTTCAAACGAAACTCTCATGCTGAAGTCAATCAACTTCACACCAACCTCGTAAGCACTTACCCTCAATAAATCTCAGCTTT
This sequence comes from Artemia sinica, assembly GCA_027921565.1. NCBI lineage: Eukaryota > Metazoa > Arthropoda > Branchiopoda > Anostraca > Artemiidae > Artemia > Artemia sinica. The sequence goes on along the minus strand of CM051265.1, from coordinate 22,445,857 downwards.
GGATTATGCATCAATACTAACTTATGTGAAAATTCTACTTTCATATTACCCTTCTCTACACTTTAAAATGTATGCGGATAAATATATGCGTTTTGCAAATAAATTCGCAAGTGTTTACCCATACTTATTTCAAAATCTGCAGGAGTGACAGTGAATAACTGAAAGATATGGCTTTTAGTACTTGTTTAATCACATTAGTTATGCTTGGTGTTCTTTGAGGTAGAGATTTCAAAACTTTTTTGGGTCCTAATCATGGCAGTAGATTGCTAATATTGAATTCTATGGAAGCTATACACCTTTGCAAAGAGAGTGAGTATCCCCTCGCAATGTCGTATGGATCTATGGAAGTTATAGGAAAACATTTCTATGGAAGCTATACACCTTTTCAAAGAGAGTCAGTACTCCCTCACACAGTTTCACGTGCACATTGCAAAAAAAGCATACAAAACCTATAAAGTGATTAAACACGTTTTGAAACTATAGTCAAGGTTGTATAAAGAGAATTAGACTGTTTTTATTTTTTTTGGCAATTGACATTTTTTTTTTCCTGATAACAAGTACCATTCATTGCGATCGTAGCTCTATGGTGTGGATGACATGAAAATAAAATTTTTAACGAGAAATGTCTGAAAAGTGCATGGATGCTACAATCAGAATTGTTTGATTGACATTTGCAAAAAAGGGATAAGGGATTCGCGAATTGGACTGTACGAACGATCTTATTTGAATAATAGGGAAAAAAACAGAGCTAGATAACATTTGCGAATTGGATCGTATTAAGATGGAGAAAAAAAGGGATGGTCTTATGACTTGACCTAGCTTTACTTCTTCGATGTTTTACACAAGTGGTGTTTGAACAGTGTTGTCAATTTAAAATTGAGTTTAACGTTATACTATACTAAAAAGTTGATACTAAGAGAGATGTAGATATCAAAAAAAGAATTTTATTAACGTATAGCTTTACTTCTTTGATATGTACTGTATAATACACAAGTGGTGTTTGAAAAGTGTTGTCAATTTAAAATAGAGTTTAACGTTTATACTAAAAATTTGATACTAAGAGAAATGTAGATGGAAAGAAAAGAATTTTATTAACGGATAGCTTTACTTCTTCGATGTGTACTGTATAATACACAAGTGGTGTTTGAACAGTGTTGTCAATTTAAAATAGAGTTTAACGTTATACTAAAAAGTTGATACTAAGAGAGATGTAGATGGCAAGAACAGAATTTTAATAAAGGATAGCTTTACTTCTTCGATGTGTACTGTATAATACACAAGTGGTGTTTGAACAGTGTTGTCAAGTTGAAATAGAGTTTAACGTTATACTAAAAAAGTTGATACTAAGAGAGATGTAGATGGCAAGAAAAGAATTTTAATAAGGGATAGCTTTACTTCTTCGATGTGTACTGTATAATACACAAGTGGTGTTTGAACAGTGTTGTCAATTTAAAATTGAGTTTAACGTTATACTAAAAAAGTTGATACTAAGAGAGATGTAGATGGCAAGAAAAGAATTTTATTAACGGATATCTTTACTTCTTCGATGTGTACTGTATAATACACAAGTGGTGTTTGAACAGTGTTGTCAATTTAAAATAGAGTTTAACGTTATACTAAAAAGTTGATACTAAGAGAGATGTAGATGGCAAGAAAAGAATTCTAATAAGGGATAGCTTTACTTCTTCGATGTGTACTGTATAATACACAAGTGGTTTTTGAACAGTGTTGTCAATTTAAAATAGAGTTTAAGGGTATACTATACTAAAAAGTTGATACTAAGAGAGATGTAGATGGCAAGAAATGAATTTTAATAACGGATAGCTTTATCTCTTCGATGTGTTCTGTATAATACACAAGTGGTGGGGTGATGGGAGCGGGGCGTCTTAGAGCACTTACAGTGCTGTACTGTGGGCCGAATTCCTAGCGAAAAACCCGTGTGGATGACTTGAAAATAAAATTTTTAACGAGAAATGGCTGAAAAGAGTTTTGGGAGAGATGGGTTGATGGCAGAAGGATAGGTGTGTGTTGTCTGAAACCTACAATTTGGGATGGGTAGTTTGCTATTTTTTTTTCTGGCTTTTATGAGCTAGGAGTGTGTAGTTTGTTATTTTAGACTTTGCTGAGTTAGATTTCTTAGCCTTTCATAGTGTGTGTTGTCTGAAACCTACAATTTAGGGTGGTTAGTTTGCTATTTCTGGTTTTTATGAGCTAGGTCTCCTAGTATTTCGTAGGTGTGTGTTGTCTGAAACTTATGATTTGGGGGTATGTAAATTACTATTTCGGGCTTTTCTGAGCTAGATTTCTTAGTCTTTCGTTGGTGTGTGTTGTCTGAAACTTATGATTTGGGGTGTGTAGTTTGCTATTTTTGACTTTGCTGAGTTAGATTTCTTAGCCTTTCATAGGTGTGTGTTGTCTGAAACTTATGATTTGGGGATGTGTAGTTTGCTATTTTTGACTTTGCTGAGCTAAGTTTCTTAGTATTTCGTAGGTGTGTGTTGTCTGAAAACTTATGATTTGAGATGTGTAATTTGCTATTTCTGGCTTTTATGAGCTAGGTCTCTTAGTATTTCATAGGTGTGTAATTGTGTTGTCTGAAACTTATGATTTGGGGTATGTAAATTACTATTTCGGGCTTTTCTGAGCTAGATTTCTTAGTCTTTCGTTAGTGTGTGTTGTCTGAAACTTATGATTTGGGGTGTGTAGTTTGCTTTTTTTGACTTTGCTGAGTTAGATTTCTTAGCCTTTCATAGGTGTGTGTTGTCTGAAACTTATGATTTGGGATGTGTAGTTTGCTATTTTTGACTTTGCTGAGCTAGGTTTCTTAGTATTTCGTAGGTGTGTGCTGTCTGAAACTTATGATTTGAGATGTGTAATTTGCTATTTCCGGCTTTTATGAGCTAGGTCTCCTAGTATTTCATAGGTGTGTGTTGTCTGAAACTTATGATTTGGGGTATGTAAATTACTATTTCGGGCTTTTCTGAGCTAAGATTTCTTAGTATTTCGTAGGTGTGTTTTGTCTGAAACTTATGATTTGGGTGTGTAATTTGCTATTTCCGATCTTTTCTTAGCCAGATTTCTTAGTATTTCGTAGGTGTGTGTTGTCTGAAAACTTATGATTTGGGATGGTTAATTTGCTATTTCCGGCTTTTATTAGCTAGGTTTCTTAGTCTTTCGTAGGTATGTGTTGTCTGAAACCTATAAAAAATAAACTATTTCCGTAAAATCTGAGCTAATAAGGGTTTTTGACCGTAAACTCTAGTTTTTGTAAGAAAATTATGGAAAAATATAATTCTCTGGTTCAAATGTGAAACTTAAGTCCAGTTTTGGATACTCATAATGATGAGGACTGATGGTTCTAATTCAATATTTTTTTCATAAAAACAAACTAATTTTTTTTTTTTAACTTCGAAATTATTCAACTTTTTTTTTTGTACGTATCTTAAAATGACAAAATATCCTTACGGCTCTACTAATTGTACTCTATGATTGGTCAGAGACACGATGTGGCTTTCCCAATGGTACTCTATGTCCGGTTATCGACACTACCTAGTCTATTGCATGTATTAAATCAGTATTTTTTATGCAGTGGAACGATAAACACATAAGTCATATCTTAAAAAAAAGTGAAGATGGAGCATTTTAATAAAGTGTGTTCACATAACAAGGTTATTGTAGCATTGAATGCCGACAAGGAGAAGTATTTAAACTATGAAACAAGTACAAGTGGTAGCACTATTGGAAATCTAAGCATGCATTGTCATGACAGTAAGAATTACATTTCTTTGGAATACCGAAAAAATTCAACTCTTATGTTGGTGGTTATGCGAGATTGAGATCTCCAGAGATGATTGCACTCAAAGCGAATGCCAACATAAAAAATAATCGTTGATGATAGAGGACAGCTCCTTGCTACTGTTACAGGTAACACATTACTTACTGATACATCCAATCGTCAGCTTTTGGGTATTAGCATTCAACGGAAGGTCAATAAAAGAAAGGCCTACTCCTCTACTAATATCGTAAAACCATATCTTGTCTACGTGCCGAAAACTGTTACCTGTGTAAAAATAATGTGATAATAGACAGTAAATTGCCAGAAAAATAAAAAGGGCATTGTCAGAAAATATCACTATGGATTATAAAGATGAATTGATGAAAAACAAAACACCAGCAAACGTTACTGGCATTGATCAAACAGTCAATGAACCAAATAATACCAAAGACGAAAAGCATATTGAGCCTGTTGATGAGACACCAGTAAAAATTGTGTATGACTCAAAATGGAATAATGATTATTCTACTGATTATGAACTAAGAGAAGACAATAGCTACAATATCAAGAGAGAACATGGTGAACTGTTTTATGGAACAGATTCAAAATGTCCAAAGTTAATCATTGATATTAATAATGTATCATAATATATTTTTGTATTAATATTCTACATAGCATTATTTCATTAAAAATATTACATTGTTATGTATTCATTATTTTTAGAGTAAGCTAGCATATCAAAAACGTTTAGAATGTCTATTAAAACATCGGAGATGTAAGAAAAGGAATTTGCATACATCTATTGTCAGACACATGGGTTAACATTGACAAAATCTAGGTATCAGAATTAATAAATTCTTTATCAATATCCATTGTTGGATATGTCATTATGAAAAAATTGTAAGTAAGTAAGTAAATAAGTAAGTAACAAACTGTTTTCTTGAATTCACCTCTTGCATACACAATACAGAAATTTTATTCAGGAAATTATGAAAAAAAATGAACAAATTCTTTATTAACATTCATTATCGATTGAAGTCGCTTCCTAGACAGACAATACAACAATTTCACAAAATCTAAGTATAAGAGTGATTAAATTCTATATCAACATCCATTTCTCGGATACATAGGAAAAAGTTGACAAAATCTAAGTGTTAGAGTGAATAAATTTCATTTATCAATATATTTTGTCAGATACATCGAATAAAATTGAAAGAATCTAAGTGTCAGAGTGAATAATTTTTTGTTATCAACATCCTTTGTCAGATACATCAAATAAAATTGACAAAACCTAAATTTCAGAATGAGTAAATGCTTTAACAACATCCTTTATCGGATATGTTGGATAAAATTGACAAAATCTAAGTATCAGAGTGACTAAATTCTATAACAGCATCCTTTTCTCGGATACATAGGATAAAATTTACAAAATCTAAGTATCAGATTGATTAAATTCTATATCAACATCCATTTCTCAGGTACATGGGATAACACTGACAAAATCTAGGTATCAGAATGAATAAATTCTTTATCAACATCCGTTGTTGGATATGTGATTATGTCATTATGAAAAAATTGTAAGTAAGTAAGTAAGTAAGTAAGTAAGTAAAAACTCTTTCTTGAATTCACCTCTTGGATACACAATACAGAAATTTAATTCAGGAAACTATGAAAAAAAAATTAGTTTCGCGAGAACAATCTTTTAGCGTATTTTAAGTTTATATGCCAAGTACTAAATGCAAATTCATTATGATTTTGAAATTCCTTCATTTTATAGAAACTGCAACAGTTTCACAGGAAGCATCTTTCAGCGTGTTTTAAGTTTAAAAGAAAAGCATTGAATGGAAACTCATTTTGATTTTGATGTTGGGTAAAAAATTTAGTAATTTTTATAGAAACTGCAATAGTTTCACAAGAACTATCTTTCAGCGTGTTTTAAGTTTAAATGAAAAGTATTCAATGAAAATTAAATTTGATTTTGATGTTGGATAAAAATCCATCCATTCTTATAGAAACTGCAATAGTTTCACGGAAAACATCTTCTGATTTAATACATGCAATAAACTAGCTAGTGTCGATAACCGGACAATTCTTTTTTTTCTCTTTTCTATCACAAACAATTTTCAAATGTGTGCAAGGCAGAGCAATTTCTTCATAAATTCCACTATTTAATGCCCCCCTCCGGCGCGCTGGGCCCGCTGCGACGGGCCGGGAAGCGCCACGGGGCCCGCTGCGGCGGGCCGGGAAGCGCCATGGGCCAGGAAGCGCCACAGGGCCTTCTACGGCGGGCCAGGGGTACGTAAAAAAATAAAAATAAAGTTGAATAATTTCGAAGTTTAAAAAAAAATTAGTTTGTTTTTATGAAAAAATGTTGAATTAGAACCATCAGTCCTCATTATTATGAGTATCCAAAACTGGACTTAAGTTTCACATTTGAACTAGGGAATTGTATTTTCCATAATTTTCTTACATGAAACTAGAGTTTACGGTCAAAAACCCTTAATAGCTCAGATTTTACGGAAATAGTTTTATTTTTCGATCCAAAAATAGACTTAAGTTTAAGAAAAACCCTTATTAGCTCAGATTTTACATAAATAGTTTATTTTTCGATCCATAACTGGACTTAAGTTTCACATTTGAACGAGAGAATTGTATTTTCCATAATTTTCTTACAAAAAACTAGAGTTTACGGTCAATAACCCTTATTAGCTCAGATTTTACAGAAAAAGTTTAATTTTCGATCCATAACTGGACTTAAGTTTCACCTATGAGTCAACAAATTGTATTTTCCATAATTTTCTTACACAAGAACCTAGAGTTTTTACGGTCAAAAACCCTTATTAGCTCAGATTTTACGGAAATAGTTTATTTTTATAGGTTTCAGACAAAACACATACCTACGAAAGACTAAGAAACCTAGCTAATAAAAGCCGGAAATAGCAAATTAACCATCCCAAATCATAAGTTTTAGACAACACACACCTACGAAACACTAAGAAATCGGGCTAAGAAAAGTTGGAAAATAGCAAATTACACACCCAAATCATAAGTTTCAGACAAAACACACCTACGAAATACTAAGAAACCTTAGCTCAGAAAAGCCCGAAATAGTAATTTACATACACCAAATCATAAGTTTCAGAAACACACACCTACAAAATACTAGGAGACCTAGCTCATAAAAGCCGGAAATAGCAAATTACACATCTCAAATCATAAGTTTCAGACAACACACACCTACGAAATACTAAGAAACCTAGCTCAGCAAAGTCAAAAATAGCAAATTACACACCCCAAATCATAAGTTTCAGACAACACACACCTACGAAAAACTAAGAAACCTTAGCTCAGAAAAGCCCGAAATAGTAATTTACATACCCAAAATCATAAGTTTCAGACAACACACACCTATGAAATACTAGGAGACCTAGCTCATAAAAGGCGGAAAATAGCAAATTACACGTCTCAAGTCATAAGTTTCAGACAACGCACACCTACGAAATACTAAGAAACCTAGCTCAGCAAAGTCAAAAGTAGCAAACTACACATCCCAAATCATAAGTTTCAGACAACACACACCTATGAAAGGCTAAGAAATCTAACTGAGCAAAGTCAGAAATAACAAACTACACACCCCAAATCATAAGTTTCAGACAACACACACCAACGAAAGACTAAGAAATCTAGCTCAGAAAAGCCCGAAATAGTAATTACATACCCCAAATCATAAGTTTCAGACAACACACACCTACAAAATATTAGGAGACCTAGCTCATAAAAGCCAGAAATAGCAAAACTACCCACCCTAAATTGTAGGTTTCAGACAAAACGCACCTATGAAAGGCTAAGAAATCTAACTCAGCAAAGTCAAAAATAACAAACTACACACCCCAAATCATAAGTTTCAGACAACACACACCAACGAAAGACTAAGAAATCTAGCTCAGAAAAGCCCGAAATAGTAACTTACATACCCCCAAATCATAAGTTTCAGACAACACACACCTAGGAAATACTAGGAGACCTAGCTCATAAAAGCCAGAAATAGCAAACTACCCACCCCAAATTGTAGGTTTCAGACAACACACACCTATCCTTCTGCCATCAACCCATCTCCCCCAAAACACTTTTCAGCCATTTCTCGTTAAAAATTTTATTTTCAAGTCATCCACACGGGTTTTTCGCTAGGAATTCGGCCCACAGTATAGCACTATGAGTACTCTAAGACACCCCGCTCCCATCACCCCACCACTTGTGTATTATACAGAACACATTGAGGAGGTAAAGCTATCCGTTATTAAAATTCTTTTCTTGCCATCTACGTCTCTCTTAGTATCAACTTTTTAGTATAGTATAACGTTAAGCTCTATTTTAAATTGACAACACTGTTCAAACACCACTTGTGCATTATACAGTAAACATCAACGAAGTAAAGCTATCCCTTATTAAAATTCTTTTCTTGCCATCTACATCTCTCTTAGTATCAACTTTTTAGTATAACGTTAAACTCTATTTTAAATTGACAACACTGTTCAAACACCACTTGTGTATTATACAGTACACATCGAAGAAGTAAAGCTATCCGTTAATAAAATTATTTTCTTGCCATCTACATCTCTCTTAGTATCCAATTTTTAGTATAACGTTAAACTCTATTTTAAATTGACAACACTGTTCAAACACCACTTGTGTATTATACAGTGCACATCGAAGAAGTAAAGCTATCCCTTATTAAAATTCTTTTCTTGCCATCTACATCTCTCTTAGTATCAACTTTTTAGTATAACGTTAAACTCTATTTTATCTTGACAACACTGTTCAAACACCACTTGTGTTATACAGTACACATCAAAGAAGTAAAGCTATCCCTTATTAAAATTCTTTTCTTGTCATCTACATCTCTCTTAGTATCAACTTTTTAGTATAACGTTAAACTCTATTTTAAATTGACAACACTGTTCAAACACCACTTGTGTATTATACAGTACACATCGAAGAACTAAAGCTATCCGTTAATAAAATTCTTTTCTTGCCATCTACATATCTCTTAGTATCAACTTTTTAGTATAACGTTAAACTCTATTTTAAATTGACAACACTTTTCAAACACCACTTGTGTATTATACAGTACACATCGAAGAAGTAAAGACTATCCATTAATAAAATTCTTTTCTTGATATCTACATCTCTCTTAGTATCAACTTTTTAGTACAGTATAACGTTAAACTTAATTTTAAATTGACAACACTGTTCAAACACTACTTGTGTATTATACAGTACACATCAAAGAAGTAAAGCTAGGTCAAGTCATAAGACCATCCCTTTTTTCTCCATCTTAATACGATCCAATTCGCAAATGTTATCTAGCTCTGTTTTTTTCCCTATTATTCAAATAAGATCGTTCGTACAGTCCAATTCGCGAATCCCTTATCCCTTTTTGCAAATGTCAATCAAACAATTCTGATTGTAGCATCCATGCACTTTTCAGACATTTCTCGTTAAAAATTTTATTTTCATGTCATCCACACCATAGAGCTACGATCGCAATGAATGGTACTTGTTATCAGAAAAAAAAAAAATGTCAATTGCCAAAAAAAACAGTCTAATTCTCTTATACAACCTAGACTATAGTTTCAAAACGTGTTTTAATCACTTTATAGGTTTTCCCATGCTTTTTTGTAATGTGCACGTGAAACTGTGTGAGGGAGTACTGACTCTCTTTGAAAAGGTGTATAGCTTCCATAGAAATAATTTCCTATAGCTTCCATAGAATCCATACGACATTGCGAGGGGATACTCACTCTCTTTGCAAAGGTGTATAGCTTACATAGAATTCAATATTAGCAATCTACTCATGGCTGACCTTCCCTAACTCTTATACAGTAAGCATGCCTATGCAAATGAAACCGGTGGATATATATCCATCAGGGAAATCATTGTCTGTTTCTAACTCATTTAAAAAAAAGGAGCAAAATGCGCCCCCTCATTTACAGAAAGAAAATATTATTATTGGATCAACCCAAATGATTCTTAAGAGGAGGGTGTAAATCTGAGTCCCCGACATCGCTAATCCAAACCCCTCATCAAAAGTAGCGAAGAGAAATAGACTAAAATTCAGGTTAAAAAGATTACTAAAATTACGAGATCATTGGTTGGCATTCTTTTTCTAATTGTGTACCTCCTCATCTATAAAATATTGCTAACTAAATTTTCTTGTTATTTTTATCATCTAAATTCTACATTTTGGGGAGTAATTTCTTTAATCTCATGTTTAGTTGAGATATAAATTGCGAAGACGTTTCGGAATTTTTATGCATTTTTTTTAATGTAAACTAATAAATATAAAATTATGTTGCCACATTGAGCTACCTGGTTTCTAGATTTCTTGCCCCCTCCACAGCCCCTACCCTTTATCTGGCACCACTATATGCTGTGCGAATTAAAATATTCTTCGATAAAGTAAAGTTACAGTAAAAAAGCAAACTACCTTATTTATAATTATTGGCAATAAAAAACAGGCATTCTAAAAAAAAGCAGAAACCTATAAAGGAAAAAAAAATGCCTACCGTTGGTATCGACTTTTTTGATTAAATCAAGGATTTCAACAGCCGTAGGATTGTGTCCGAGAGATTTCAAGACTGATGTTAATTCAGAAGCAGAGATTTGGCCATTACCATCTGTGTCGAATTGATCAAACGTACTTTTCAATTTAATCATTTCCTCATCAATGAACTGATTAGCCTGAAATGAAAGTTGTCAATAAGACCATGTTGTGATATATATATTATTCTGTAGACCCAGAAAAACTACCAGGTCCCAAATTTGTCAAGGTAAAGACCCTATCCCGATAGGTGAAAACTCTGGTGTCTACAGAATTCCTTGTTCGTGTGGTCTTTGGTATATCGGAAGAACTGATCAGCGAATAACGGATAGATTAACTCAGCAGTCTAGTTCAATTAATAATACAATTAAAAAGCGGAAAAAAAAACAGAAAATTTTGACTCTGCCCCTGCAGAGCACATTTTTGAAAAACCAGACCATACTATTTTGTTTAATCAAGCTAGTCTTATTTCGCATGACAAAGGTATAGTCCAGCACTACAGAGAAGCTGTTGAAATTTATAAATACCAACATTTAGGTCTAGCTTTAAACAGAGATTCCGGTGATTTAAGAATAAACGAGTCATATTTCGGTTTTCGCAAAGAGAAGCTGATACTTTAGTAATCCCTGAAATAAACCTTGAACCACTTTCCCAGTCATCTAATCAAACACGTGAACAACCCCTTAGGTCTCAAAGGGTGTCTGCAAGAAATGCATTAATTAAAATCCGAAATCAAATGACATAGTTCTCCAACTTATTTAATTGCTGGTTCGTTTTGTTTTTTGAGTGAATGAATTATTTCTTATTCTTTGTCAGTTGTTCGCTAGTATCCGTCGATGGCAGTTCATATTTTTTGGATTTTGTGCAAATCGCGGTTATTGGCAAATAACTCGCTTTTATGGTTGTTAGGTATTTGGTTTTAATTCTTTTAATTTTTGGCTTTTATTGAATTTTATTCATCTTTTAAGTTTTTGGTTTTTTCTTTGGTTTTTTGGTTCTTTTCATATTGACTTTCCGCGTTTTTTTGTTGTTTTTTCGTTTCGTTTCGCGCTGAAGAAGAGAGGCGTTTGTCCTCTCGAAATATTCGCTTTGTTTTTTCAGTATTTTCATTTGGCCTATAAAAAACCCCATTTTTGCTCGTTTTTCTTTCTTTACGTGATGTCAGGCCAATGTGGTTTAAGAAATTATCTTTATAAGGAATTATAGTATAGTAAAGATCGACCTCTAGCTTATTTAAATTTTAAATTAAACGATTTTAATTCATTGTTAAATAAAGGATCGATATATGTTGTATAATCAAACAGTTCGTGGTAACGAACTGTAAGTAAGGAGCGACCCGGTTCAATGGTAACCGAAACTCTAAAAACTGGAATTTTGATACCAATAGATACATCAAATATATAAGTTTCATCTTACCTATCAAAAGTTACGCGCCTGAGAAAATTTGGCTAATTTTCGAAAAAAAAAGGGGGAAAGACCCCCTAAAAGTTATAGAACCTTAATGAAAAAAACACCCATCATATTTCAGCGTATCAGAGAACCCTACTGTAGAGGTTTCAAGCTCCTATCTACAAAAATGTGGAATTTTCCATTTTTTGCCAGAAGAAAGATCACGGATGCGTGTTTTTTTTTTTTTTTTTTTTTTTTTTTCAGGGGTGATCGTATCGACCCAGTGGTCCTAGAATATCGTGGGAGGGCTCATTGGAACGGAAATTAAAAGTTCTAGTGCCCTTTTTTAGTGACCAAAAAATGGAGGGCAACCAGGCCCCCTCCCACGCTCATTTTTTTCCCAAAGTCACCCGATCAAAATTTTGAGATAGCCATTTTGTTCAGAATGGTCAAAAATATTATAACTATGTCTTTTAGGATGACTTAATCCCTCGAAGCCCCCAGGGGGAGGGCTGAAAGTTATAAACTTTACCCAATGTTAACATATAGTATTGGTTATTGGGACCCGGCTCAATGGTAACCGAAACTCTAGAAAACGGTATTTTGATACAAATAGATACATCAAAAGAATCAGATTTTAATGCTGATTTCAAATATATAAGTTTCATCAAGTTTAATTCCACCCATCAAAAGTTACGCGCCTGAAAAAAATTTGGCTGATTTTCGAAAAAAAGGGGGGAAAGACCCCCTAAAAGTTATAGAACCTTAATGAAAATCACACCATCATATTCCGCGTATTAGAGAACCCTACTGTAGAGGTTTCAAGCTCCTATCTACAAAAATGTGGAATTTTGCATTTTTTACCAGAAGAAAGATCACGGGTGCGTGTTTATTTGTTTTTTTTTCCCCAGGGGGGATCGTATCGACCCATTGGTCCTAGAATATCGTGGGAGGGCTCATTGGAATGGAAATTAAAAGTTCTAGTGCCCTTTTTAAGTGACCAAAAAAATGGAGGGCAACTAGGCCCCCTCCCACGCTCATTTTTTTCCCAAAGTCACCTGATCAAAATTTTGAGATAGCCATTTTGTTCAGCATGTTCGAAAATATTATAAGTATGTGTTTTAGGATGACTTAATCCCCCGAAGTTCCCGGGAGGAGGGCTGAAAGTTATGAACTTTACCCAATGTTAACATATAGTATTGGTTATTGGGAAGTATACAGTACAGACGTTTTCAGGGAGATTTTTGGGGACGCCGGACTTCCCAGCACTATTTAAAAAAGATCAGAAATTAAATATAAAAAAACAAGTTTTTCAACTGCAACAGCAGCAACATCAAAACTTTAAACGAACAGAAAATATTACACATATGATTGGGTTCACCCCCCAGTAGTAAGTATCTATTGAATTTGCCCAGGTTATGTTCCCTGACAGCTTTCCAAGGCAGATTACCAGACTAGTTATTTGGCAGTGTATAATGTGGTCAAACAGGTTTTTTTTCTGTTTTTGTTGTCAATTGCTCAATGAATGTACGTCATGAGTTCACGTGCACATTCTTAAAAAACTGGTATGATATAAAGTAGTCAAACATGTTTTTAGGGCATGCATGAAATTATATAACTCAACCGAACCGGTTTTTCGAGGTAACATCCGTTTTTTTATGAGCCAATCAGAGAGCGGAGGTTACTCCATATACGATAACTTGATTTGTGGTTGGGATTGAATAAAAGGACTGATTTTCATTACAATTCATATTAGTAAGAGAATTGAATTCAAAGAGAATAGTTTATTTGAGAGGATATTAGTGGAGAAAAAATGAGTGGTGCATTTACATTATTGGAGATTAATCATGGAGCCGACAGCAGCGGCAACGATATACGAGTACCCAATGTGGCTGTGGAAATAACCGCTGGCTGTAGACTATGCCTTGAATGGGACACTATGTATGCTAGATACGTGATATCATTAAGCAAGTTTAAAACAGGAGGAGCAACTATGTTTTGCTGGAAAAGTGAACATTCTCCATATAAATAAACTTCGGACAGCATTAGATGTCCTATCGAAATATATTGATGAGAACAAAATGCATCAGTGAATATTATTATTGTAATTATGCTCAATAAAATTGTTTCTAAATCAAAGGTATTTTTCTTTCTATAGTAGATTAGCGTATATTTTTTAGAGTACAAAAAGAAATTCTGGTTAGTCTGAAATTGGTTTTGAGAGAGTTAGGACTCTAAAAAAATGGATAGATTTGAGAAAGAGCGAATCATGGGGAATCTAGTGCTTATAGAAAAACGTTTGATTCTAGATGACGATTTTCTAGAGTTGTCTATTCAAAGGAAGATTTTTTTTTCTCGGGGAATGCTTGTCGATATAAAGAAAAGTGATTCTCCATCATTAGACTATTGTATGAAGCTTCTACATCGTGGTCCAAATGCATTTACACAATTTATTGATATATTGATCACGACACGGCAAAATGATATTGTGGATATGCTTTTAAACATTAGTTTAGAAATTTAGGACTTTTTTTCATGAGAAAGATGGTGCTCAAGGATGATTTACTCCTCTCTATCTCAGACAATTTTGTTGTTGCTAGCTCAGTTTCATTGTGGCAGTGAGAGTGTCAACACATGAAAAAATGTTCCATACATGTCCGCTATGTATGTACACACTGGGCAGCTGGTCATCATGTGAGAATTGCACAATGATTGATGAGTATGATGAAAAATGTAGATTATGCAACCCGTGTAAATTGAATAGAGGATATGCTGTACAAATTATAGGTTGTAATTCCTGTCTTGAAGAGGTGTGTGACTCTCATCCTAGAGGGCACCTATGCTCCAATTGCCATTATGATAAATGTAATCAGTGGGAGAATACATATCCCGGTATGATTGGAAAGAATCCTAATCGTGATTTTAGTTTATTGCTACGAGATTGGTATCGTCGTGGTTTTAGATTGTTCTGGGAGGAGGAGCCGGGTCAACGATTCAACTGCTGGAACAGCAAAAGAATATGGTTTCTACGTCATCGTTGTGAAGACAATGGGTGTTATGATTATAAGCCCACTGATTTTTATTTGGCTGTGACGGAATGTGATTCGACACTTGAGGACACTGTATGTGAAATTGGTTCAAATAAGCACATTGAAACATGTGAATTCTATAGAATGAATGAGAATAGTATCGTTTTACTATACAAAGAGATATGACAAGAGTGAAGTTACACTCTACTATAGAAAATGTGACCCTGACATTGCAGTACATCAGGATCAGTACACTGTGAATTCAGATAATCTACCTGAACTAGTTGTTGTCGACAAATACCTATAGCTAGTAGAAGATGAAATCTAAAGAGTAGAAAAGTCGTTTTATCATGTATATAAATTTTTATTAATAAACAATTTCACATACATTTTTAGGACATTTTATTCGTAGGGCACTAAAATCAATATTAAATACGCTTGTAAGTATATTTTCCACTAGAAAGTCGTTCAATCGAGGTAAGTCAACGTAGATGTCGAGAAACTGCTTGTAGGTGTAGCCACGACATCTGAACATGAAAAAGAGTAGTGCATGAAAGCCACATGTCTTAGTCGTTAAATCTTGTACTCTTCGTTGATTTTGAATAATGGTTTTCCCACTGCTTTCAATAAAGTTGCTGATGTATGGCGTGTAGAATTTATAAGATAGGCCAAGAGGATCCAAAAATTCAATATTCTTTGCTGTTTGAAAGATGCATAGCCAATGGCCGGTCTTCAAAGTCGACGGACTGCTATTAACAATGATTAAGGTATTGTTAACACTTAGAATTTTTTCAATGAAGTCCGAAGGTATGCAATAGGACTTGTACTGGGACATGTATGGATTCATACTAAATACGTTGATTATTTGGTTTGTGTTCATGGTGCTAGGTCTAGTAGAACACTGCCGTCGGGTGTGATTTCCCAATAGGTTTCAAATTGACTCAATGATATTAGCGTTATACTCTCAGTCAAAGCATCGGTAAATGTACACTCTAAACGTACATTCCCTGTTCGTACTATGCTCATATCCTGAGTCCCCGACAAGTCCAAAACAATTACCCCATGATTTTTTGCAAACATTGAATCGGTTATTCCATTTTCAAATAGTTGGGAGTCATGATCTAGGGATTGCATGGTCAACTCGTACAGAGTTCTATAGGATTTTTTGTCAAAAGATAGAGTGCACAGTAGAATACCATTCACTTTGCAAACAAGGCTAGATAGACCGAAAAAATTAAAATCATGGGGGGATTCACTCCAGGATCCAACGGCACTGCCACTCTTCACAAAGGCCAAAGCCAATTTTGATGGGATTTCTCCATTGATAAACGATGAATCGCTATAGCTACGAGAGCCGGTGGCAATGTGACGTTGATTGGTGATCGTATGGGGGACAAGAAGTTTAATGTTATTACCATTGGCTCTTAGCTTTTCCACTGCCAATGCAACAGAGCTCATAACTTGTTGTTTTCGGACGTGGAGAATTGCCGATGTGATAATGACATTTGCATCGGGTGCTGCAGGAAGTGTTTTTCTCAAAATGAAATTCGATGGGACCATCTGTAACTTTATGTCAATCTTGACATTAGGCGGGTAGCCATTGGGATATATTGAATATCTCATGATTTAATTTTCCAACCAGATGATACTCCTGGGTCACTGCAGTAGTCAACTCGCCGTCAGTATCAACACCTGATCGATATTTCATAGCCAATGATTGTCCTCTCAACTCCTTGTATGCCTTTGGTGTCATCATCATAAATTGTATGTAGCTTGTATAGTTGATAAATTATTGCTAGTGCTCACCAATGTTCCATTAATGAATACATTAGTTTGTTTGAATAGATTGTGTAGAATACAGTTTTCATAGGAGAGACCATCGCCATCATTTGGAGTTGTATTATCTGACTTTTTCTTCACCACAACATTTAAATCAATAAATGTTGATGACAAATCAATGAAATAGTCTTCATTGGAAAATATTGAAAGTGTATATTTTCCGAGAGGGGTTGTTGGGGGTGAAATTGTTCATAGTAGCCATACTTGACACTGACATCAACATTTTCAGCATTGAATAGATTCAATGAGGAACTAATTGATGGATATGATTCCTTGTGGGGGAGATAAGTCATCTTAAGAGAAGAAATCCTTCTTTGATCTAACAATATTTTTCTTTTTCTTCTTCTTCTGCTTATTGCTCTTCCTTGTTTTATTCCTCAAAGTCCTTGTTGATGTCCTTCGCTTCCCGCCTGGGTGGAGAATGATGAGTGAATGACGTGCACGCATCCTTTTCAATCTCTCCCCATTTTGTCGAGATTTTAGTTGCTCACCAACGGCTCATGCTGAAGATCTAATATTTTCCTTAACACTCTCCTTGAAATTCTTGCCCGACCCCCAGTCCTGTAGTGTGGAGGCAGCAAAATTGATGCAGCAGGCACAAGATATTTTCTGGCAAGGGGTAGTGCAGAACGAACTAGCCTAGCAAACCAGCTACCAAGACCATAGCCAGACATTGTAGTACGCCCCTTGTAGTAGTCCAATCCATTGCCTATTTGACGTGGAATCAAAGCACCAACATAGCAATCGATATCGGGACAGACAAATGGAATTCTTCTATTGTTCATTTTAGGTGATTGTGCTGTCGCCGACAATGACGACAAAAGCCGACAATGGTGATTGTGCTGTCGTCGAAAATGACATGTAATCACTGCTAAGCCTTTTTTTATTGCTAGAGGATCACCCAATTCACTTCTTAGTGTTAACTGACAGAGTTCCAAATACGAAGTGTTTACAGGAACATACTGAAGATGCTTATATTATAGTGATGAACAAGTTCATGAGATGTTTTTCGTTCAAGAACACGTAGGAGGGGTACATTTGAATTACCGACTCTCGATGTTTTCACAAAGGATGCATAGAGAAATATGCAAGAGTCCGAGGCGAAACCAGGTGGATAATCAGCAAAAATTACTTGATCCATCCCGTAAACGGTGCCAGCATTTCTCCCATTGATCATATTCTGTTTAAAGCCAAGAACGTCTCTCAGATTATCATTGAGAATAATTATTTCAGTGTCAACAGGTGAGGTAATGTAAATCCTATCGTATTCCAATGAATAATTAAAAGGAATGTACCATTCCTACGATATGAGATTTTTCTATTGATTGTACGACACAAATCTGTCATATTATTATATTCAATATATTTCAATTTAGCATGGGGATATTCGCTAGATTTAAGTGCTTCAACCCATTCATAGTCGACAAAAAGTGTCCAATCGAATGGTATAACTTTTATATCATACACACGATCCTTTCTCAGGATGTCATAGGTATTTTTAAGAATACAGTCGACAAGAGCCACTTCATACGCACCGTCAAATTTGATGGCGGGGGAGAGTTTTGTCCAAAATTCACTTGTCGTATTCAAGTCGTTGTAGAGAGGATCGGAAACATTGGACATAAAAATTACATAGAAATCATTGGGCATTGTTAATATATTCAACACCGATCCAAGACTCAAAATCAGAGTTGTATCCTAGCCACCGAACAAGTAACTGTTTCTTACCCCTGCGAGTACGAGTCTTTAAAGTCTTTTCAATTTGATAGATTTTACTATTATTTTTAACTTTTTGTAGTTCATAGTCATAAAAGCCGCCGAGAATCTCGTCATCTTTGGTATCGCGCAAACGATAAGTTATGGGTTTAGTGTCTAGGATTTTTGCCACTTTAAAAAGTTCAGTGGACCACAAGTAATTCCCCCTTTTCAAAAACATTAGTTGTCCTATTAATTCGAACAATATCACCAACATTGAATTTATTTTTCTTCTTGACAATCCTTTCATTGGAATACTGTTTAAGAAAGGTGTCAATTGTATCATGATCAGAATGATGAACTTCCGTTGGCGTAGAGTTGGACAATGATCGATGATGTCGTTGATTATAAATCAACATGATTTTATCTAAATCATGAATAAAAGCCGGTGTATTTTTAATGTACAATATCTTGAAATTAAAAGTCGAATAGTTCTTATCAATCGTTCGGCCAATGCAGCCTTTAAAGGACTATGACTATGATAGAGCAGTGTACTATATTTCACTAGTACTTTTGCAACATGGGGATTAACAAATTCACTACCACGATCCGTTTGAATTTTTTAAATATGAATCCTGTTCGAGAATACTTTCAATGCCTGAGCAACTTCAACGCCTCTCTTTGATCGCAATGGAATTGCATATGCATAGCGACTAAAAACACTGATTGCAAGTAGAATATACTTATACGGTGTATTGTGACGTCGTTGAACCTCATCTAGAGTCAGGAGATCTGCTTGCATTATATGCAATGGGAAAAAGGCTTTAGTTTTACGATATTGATTAGCACGAAGTCTATGATTTCTATGCAGAGTGTAACTTGATTCATTTTGTAGATAGTCTTGTACACTTTTAGTGTGAACACCAGTGACCTTGGAAAGAGTGGTGGGTGAACTTAAACTCCCCACTTCACCAATATTTTCTTAAACACCTTTCAGAACTTCAACCATTTTGAACGTAAACACGTTGTGTAACGTCCACTACCCTTTTTTATACTGGCGGTTGGTGGTGGTGGTGGTGACGTTGACTTGATACGTCTTCGCTTTTGTCTAGCTATCAGTGTTGTGCTAGAATTTTCCAAAATTGATTTAAAATGTTCTTCTTCTTCTTCATATTTTAATGGTGGTGTTGACAATGATGCATGTTCATTTAATTTTTTTAGAATTTGTCTATTGCTAATAAGACTTTTGGGGAAGTTTAATGTATTTAGAAAGATGTATAGATGAGCGTCGAATGATAATAGTCCTTTACGATTTGTAACCATATCATAGATTAAATCAAGTAGATTATAGCTCTTGCCCTGAATTATAATCCCTTTCCCATTGCTTTCAACTTGAACATGATCTTGACCACTTTCCATGAGATAGGCTAGGAGTCGTTTACTTTGTTCACGATATGAGTTGGGCATTAGATTTCCAATTTTCAATACAATTGAATCTAATTCCTCCTTCTTTAATTGTGTTTTAGCAGCAGCAGACTCTTGAGGAGATGATTCTTTTTTGTGATCAATAGCAGCAGCAGCAGTGGCCTTCACACGATAGGACTTATGTTTGTCCACTCGGCGAAGTGCATCTTGAAGTAAAAGCAGTTTTTTATCATTCTCAATATTCTCGTTGTCAAGGAATTTACTCAGATTGTTCTCAAAATGTTCCACGGGTGAGAGAGCGAGTTCTATTGGAGTCAATTTATAGGGTTTTGCCATCTAGAGAAAACTGTTTACAAGTCCTGCAATTATCGGCAGTAAAAGTGTGAAAAAGCTACCGCCCGCCTGAAGAAGTCGTTTCTTTTTAAAATTCTTTCCTTTGTTTTTAGAGGCCAATGTACGTACAATGGAACGATGTTGCTTTGCCTGTTGCTTAACTACTTCTGGCAGTTGAACATTACCCTCGGTCAAATTTAAACAAAGTTCAGATATTAGATTAACGAAATCATTGTCAATACATGTTTAAGTATGGCTTTCCTAAGCGAGGGTTTTGAAGTGCTTAGAACTGAAAACAGATATCTATTTTCATGTAGTTTCTTCAGTGTCATGATAGCAACTAATAGGTCTTTTTAGTGTTCACGGGGGAGATATACTGTAATTTCATTGTCGAAAATATCTGTGACTACACGCAGATCCTCGGGTGTATTTTTATTAAGATCTAATAGGATATAGCCGTGGGGTTTATTAGTTGCCTGATTGTATGCTGAGAGCAGAAATTTAGGGGCGCCTGGATACATTTGTTTATTGAGGGTTATTAGCGAGCTGGAATCACGAAAAACTCTGTAGATGATATAGTAGGTGCAGTTCAATGCAAGTGTTCGCATACATTTGCTCTGATGAAAGAGATTGTGTAGAACCAGAGTAACGGAAATCTGTTCATGATGAGAGCGAACAGTGAACAGTTGTAGCATTTCCTGGGACCATTGTTCAATAGATTCAGCCAGATCGTCAATGATCAGCCAAGAGTTTGCTTCAATAATGCTGAAAACGTCAAGTCCCTGTATGAATTGTATCTGCACCAATCTCGTGGTGGCAGCAATTGCTTTTATTTTATCGTATGACTCCTGCCAAATACTGTAACAATAGTAGATTTTTTTCGGCTTTTCCATAAACATTTTATCGCAATTTTTAATTATTTTAGTTAAGAGTGTTGTTTTCCCTGACATTGACGGCCCACACAGAAACGATCTGAATGGTGTTTTAAATTGATACATGTTCCCTTCAATAGTTCACCTGAACAACTAACTGTAGACTATAGTTGTCTAATCACTAAATAATTTCCCTACTCCATTCAAGAACAAAAAATCAATAAAGAATCATATTTCTTGTATTAAAAACAGCAGCACTTTACAGAAAAAGAAAACAAAGAAAAATACACTTTTTAAATTTATTTCTAAAAAATGCACTAAGCACTTAAAATAATATCACTTTTTTTTAATTTGAATGCAACATGTACAAAAGCACAAAAAAATCTGCTCTAAGTAAAAAAAGATAACTTTGGTAGTGGCGGTGCGCCCCCGCTGGCGGCCAACCCCCCCCCCCCCCACCAGGCCACGAGCCCCCCCCCCCCCCCCCCCCCCCCCCCCCCCACAAAGGCCGCGAGGCCCCCCCCAAAAAAAGGTTTTAGGAAAAAATTTACTGGACTCTATTCAAACCGAGACTTTCCCTATGGATAACACATTCGGCCCGGTCTGAAGTTAAATAGTGCCCAAGGGGGAGGGTAGTCACACCGTCTTGACAAACGTAGACCTTGTCGGAGATGGTACTCATGGCAATTTTTTCTACATTTACAGTAAAGTTCCTGTAGTTGAGAGAACGAATTGCCAGCAATTTAGCTCGTGGAATTGTATTTTGAACAATACAATTCCTGTAGATGTCCATTTCGAAATTCTTATCCACATAGCGCGTGGGTACTCCTTTGCAACGTTTCTTGATTTCCTCGTCGTGTGTCTGTATAAAGTACACCTTCGGACTTACAAACACACCACTGGAAATAATGTCGCTTCCCGTTTCTGATTTAAAAAATAAAAGCTGATTTGGCGCCCGACGTTTCACTAGCTCTGGGTATAGCCCACTCCAATTGGCGTAGTCCATCCGTGAGCTGATAATTCACCGTGAGCCAAATCATCAATTAGATTTGGGGGTTTTTACTTTTAACAGTAGAGAATCTGTGTCCCCGTAGCAGACCTCTACTTGCCCCTTCTCCGGCCACTGTACCCTAGCCACATTGTAGTAGAATTCCAACATGAGCTTTTTAGAGATCTCCAAGATCGCACTGCCTGCAGCAATATTTTTTATTTAATACAATGCGTCTTTTTTTCCTATTCAATAGTACATGTCCGGGCCAATGATTGTGAAGGAAGTGTAGTTTGGATCGGCAATAATTCGAGCACATTGTTTGGGGTCGGTCACGACGTCACAACGATTCCTATTGCGAACACTCTCACACATTTTGCCGAAAGCCGAATTCAAAATGAGTTTATAAATTTCTTTTTCGGCTTTCGTCTGCGCTTCAGAACGTTTCTTGACAAAGGTGTCAGCAAACGTTTTTAGATATGGTTTTTGGCTAAACTGGAGCGCTCTGTGAACCTTTGTGACGTTGAAACCGTTGTTGCACATCCATTTTAAGGTCACATGATGTACAACAATTTTTTTTTCGGCAGAAGGTCAGCAATAAGTTTTTTTGTTTTGAAGGTGACCAATGCAATCCGTCCACCTCGACCTAAACGCCTATTGCGGGAGCTCAAAGAGTCCTTAGTCACAGGTCTATTGATGCACGGCAAAAAAAATCCTTTACTGAATCGTGAAGCTCAACTGGTATCTCCCCATCAATTTCAAAAAAAACCATCCAACCGGTCCATTCTCCTCAACACTGTCAATGTTGGGGAAATGGGGAGCTTGAGGGTCATTGAGCCATTTATAGTCACCGCAAGGTAGCGCATAATGGGACATGGCCGAGGGGAAGAGAGAATTCATATCAAGGAAAACTGCATCCGATTTTGTCCCCGTCTTCTCTCCAGTTGGATCAGTTTCCAAGATACGATCCCCGTGAAAAACAAATCCACCCTCATTGACCTTTCGATGAACAGATGCTGATCAATGTCTGTGATTAGCCCATTTTTTCCCCACTAATTTTTAGGATGAGGTCCATTACCAGATGAGGAGATGAAAAATAATAGCCCAAATCAAGATTAAATTCCACATAGATTTTGTCCGTATTTTACACATTATGTCTAACAAAGTTAACACATCACTCGACAAATACAGCTTGCAGTAGCCAAACCCATTTTACACCCTCCCTCTGCCCACACTTTTTTAGCAAAACTGTATTCATTGGGGATGCACCTACGATCGTGTAGACTGTCGTAAAACGATTCAATCGAAGGAATAGTTTCCTCGGCGAATCTCGACATGGAACAATAATAATCATAAGGA